>QLPD01001551.1:0-28279 GCA_003314085.1 Hymenopellis raphanipes | reverse complement strand
GCAATGGCTGCGTTGGCGACGAGGAGGACGTAGAGAGGAAGAATGGAAGAATACATGGCGGCGGCGGATAGGGCTGGGAGGTGTGGAGCGACTACGAAACCAGTCGTGGTCGTGGTTGGAGGACAAGAATGGTCTGCGAGGTAAATGGCGAGTCAGCCCTATTTGTACCATACCATTGTTTACCCTTATGTACTCTTGCGCGCACCATAAGAGGACATATCCCCGAGACCCGCACGTCATCCTGACGTTCAAGTACTTTTGGCAGAACGCGTCGGCAAATCCCGCATTAATTAAAGCGCGTTTACCACGTGATCTTTCAAAATTCTCAGTGCACAGCCACAGGTCTAGAGAGGGGAGCACGTCGTCTGAGACATATACTCGGACGGAATGAACGAATACTGTATATCAACCGGACTGGTACTGGTACCCCTCTAATCCTGCTACCAATGGCCAGCATCACCGTCGCTAGAGTTTATCAGCAATCTTTCCAGGCACATCCAAACATTACTCTCTCTTTCACCGGGGGCACGCTTAACGCCCTCGGCGACCTTCTTGCACAAACAACTCAGAATGCAGTCTGTATTTACCATTTTATGCCCCACTACCCCTCACCCATCCTCTCACTAGACACGTAAGGAAAACGAAGAACCCCATCCATATGATTTCGCCCGGACTTTCCGCTTCTTCTGCTACGGCTTTACTATTAGTGCGCTCAATCTCCTTCCCTACAACCAAGCAGCTTATCCAATCCAGGTCCATTACTTGGGCGATGGAACTCGTTCTTAGAACGTCGCTTTCCCCTGCGCTCTATTCTCAACCCATCTCAGAGCAATTCCAAAGCTCTCGCCAAACGAGTCGCCTACGATCAGCTTGTCGTGTATGTTCACGCCTTTTATCGCGTTTCGTCTTCTCACATTACATGTAGAGCCCCGCTTGGTGTATGCATCTTGCCCAGTCTACGATTCGCGCCTAACAACCTTTTAGCTTGCAGCTTTCCTGGGATCAATGGGAATAATGGAAGGACGATCTGCCTCTCAGACTGCAGAAAGATTTAGAGATCTTTACAAACCTGCACTCCTCGCCAATTGGGGCGTCTGGCCGCTCGTTCAGTTCTGCAACTTTGCTGGTGTGTCTTTTTACGGTACTCGCTTCTCAATAACTCAAAAGTGTGCCAGTCGTTCCATTAGCGTATCGCGTACCATTCCAAGCGACATGTGGTGTATTCTGGACGGTCTACTTGTCTGTCATAAACTCCAAGTACGTCGCACTGTCCGTCTTGGTCTTTCGAGACGTTGAACCCTGTTCTAGCGAGGACGAAAAACAAGATAGAAGGATCTCGAACAGTCACTAGATTAGCATCTTTTCCCTTTTGGATTTTCTTTGGTGGTGCCATTATTTGTAGGCCTTTAATAGTAGCATGTACATGTACCTTTCATTAGTTGTAGAACCTCCTGCACCTTGCAATTGCCACTCACTATTACGGTTCGCGTTTTGTTGACCATCCAGTGTTCTCCCGAAATCATTAGCGACTCTGAAGGAGGACGATCGCGATAGTCATCAGCTTTGCTATGTGTGCTGTGTTATAGACTGACTCGGTCCAGACACGTCCACCGTACACGTACAGTGACGGTACACGTCGCGTCGACGCCGAACTGATGATCGATGATTTGCAATATTGCCGGCCACGTCTTGACACGCTCCTTACTTTGGGTTCTCTTAAGCTTGGGCCACCCTTGAATGAACTACTAGAAGCCATGTCCTTCACGTCATCTTTCGACTGCCTACATCCTGACTTTATTGTATCCTCCATACCCGACAAAACAGTCTTTCAAGTTAGCCGAAAAGCTCTACTTGAACATAGCGATGTTTTCCGTAAGACCTCTCTGCTTTTCGCAGTGTAGCAGACACTGATGTCACTATCAGGCGACATGTTTGCTTGCTGCGATTCTACTGACAACAAGCAGGATGACATTCTAGAACTCGACGAACCTGCCAACGTTTTAGACGGGTTACTTCGTTTGTTGCACGATCCGCCATCCTTGCCAGAAACCTCTACACCACAGGTCGATGATGACAGCGATGAGGAAGACTCCGTAGTGTTCCCTGAGATATTCAAGTTGCCAGAGAATTTCAGCACCGCGACAGTGATACCATTTCCCCTTCTGCCTCTACTCTATTCGCTCGTGGACAAGTACGGTTTATCGAGGACCATTGAACGCGCTCTAGATATACATCTATTGCTGCATGTTCCGACGGAGCCGCTTCGGGTCTACGGTTTTGCGACATCACTCAACAAGCCCGGTATTGCATCCACTGCAAGTGAGCACGTCCTCCCTTTGGCGTCTTATTCAAGAGAAGATGTCCAAGTCATTCCTACGATTACCGCCTATCACAGTCTTGTTCTGTTACAAGACTGGAGGGTTAAGGCGTTCAGAAACCTACTCTTGAAGGAGGAACTGTTTCCTCATGGTTGGTGCTTTTTATTTCAACTTCAGCCTAATGAAATCGTCTTCCGCAGATTATGGGTCATGCTCTCATCATCGAGTAGACGCAAAATTGCACTGGGAAGCACGGAAGTTCCTCGTTATGGGACGAGTACAATGCAGTAAGGGGCCAACAGCTATAAGCTCGATAAACGCACACTGATGAACTCGTTAGACATGGACGTGGCCGGGGAGATGCGACCTGTGGAGGCGGCATTACAGAGCTGTTCCACATGCCAGAAAGCGTGCATTGCCGCGATCGAAATGCTAGAGGTAACGTTCTGGCGACGCGGAGAGAACGGCGTACTAACGACACAAACAGTATAAATGCAAACGAGTGCTCAAACGAGTCAACCAGATCCTCTAGTCATTGAACGCATGTACATACGATATGTCTGGATCGCTGCGGGACGTAATGATATTCTATGGTGGAAATTAGGTGTTATGCCACAGCAAAGTTTTAAAGTTCTTCCACTTGTCCGAATCTTTGTATAGATAAGTCATCGAGTTGAACATGCCGGGTTGGATGGTATGTCCTCGGTGATTGAATAACCACATCACGGCTCCCCAGGATAAGGCCGCGAATACCGTGAAGTACCTCGAGTCTGGAGGTAACGGTTTTACGATGCCAGAGGATGTCGAGGAAGGATGTGAGCCGCTTGCACGGGGGATGAAGGAAGACACGACGCGTGATACAACATATAGAACAATCTGTAGGGCTTTGAGCAAAATTCATGGCAAGGCGGATAACTCGTACCTGTTCATTAACAGCAGTACGTTCTCCAAAAACCAAATAACCGCCCAGTAAACCGGCTATGAAGGTATCCGCACTGCGTTCCTTTCCTCCGTTGGCCTTCCGTTGGAGCAGTAACAGGGTTTTGTAGATAGTCACAAACTTGGCCAAGTTGAAGGAATGCTGCTTCGTGGCACGAAAAATACCGCGTAGACGAGTTTTCCAGCTGTATATGGGTTTAATAAGATGAAGCCGGCACTGTACGAGACACTCACTCTCCTCTGCCGAATAAAATGGACATGACAAGTGCATGGGGGAATCGGACTTTTACTCCATAGACGAAGCCTGAGCGAGTGCCCTTCAAGACAGAAAGCACATCGTGATATGCTGGATTGGTAGCCCACGTATTCAACTCATTGAGAATGCCCTCCATGTCGACGTGGTAGTTGTGCGGTGAGGGGACTGACCCTCATACAACGCGTGCTTTTTGAATGCTGGCAATGCATGTGATTACCTTGATCGCCAGAATAGGCGGCTTCTCCGAGTCGGTGCAGGGAGAACAACAGAAGCCAATGCACACATGTAAATTACAGATACAGGATATGCTAGCTAGGCTGTGGGTGTGATTTAGACGACTTGTAATTAAATTCAAAGGACGGAGGCGTTCTATATTCAAACTAGTGGCTGTCAGCAACGCGATCACCCGGCTCATAACTGGTTCTTACCGAGTCGGTAGTGTATGTCTTCATCTCTTTCTCCGTGCCTAGGACAACATAACGCCGGTATTCCTCCATGATCGTGGGATGCAATTGTGAGAGACGGACTTCTTCAGCAATTGAGTCGTGAACGACCCGGATGTAATCGGATTGGGGGATATTCGCGTATTGCGCATCGAATTCCCGAAGAGCGTGTTCCAAGATGCTGCGGGGACCACCGCTTAGAACGAGAGCCTGTTCGGCGAGCCAATTTTCAGATTTCGTCCTTGTCCAGGAGGGTCCAACTGTTGGCATCCGGCCAAAGGAGAATTTCCCTTCGTCGATGGCATTCACCACAAAGTCATACACAAAATCGTCGCTAAATACAGAGTTAAATTCCATCGAAAGATAGCAGAGGAACGTACTTGTCCAACGCAAGTAAAGCCGAGTCGTTGTCGACGTAATATTTACGCACGAGCATACCTAGAACAGAAGGTATAACCCGTACCGCCCAGAATTGATGGCGTGCGATATCACAACAGGTATTGTACACTCCAAGGGGATCCTCTAGGAACCCTTCTGGACTGAATGTCACTATCCCACCTTCGTCAACGGTTAGCGTGTCGCAAACTATCGGGACAGGTAACACACCTGAGCGATAGATACGCTTCATGCTCCATGACGAAGAAGGAACATTATAATGGGTGCCATACATCACAAACATCACATCCACCCGTTTCCATATCCTTTCGACGTACGCCGGAAGCTTATGAAGACTTTTCACCGCAGAGACATGAACAAAGACCAGATTGACGTCCTTTTTGAGCCCCACGTCCTGTCCTGAGTAGCGTTGGAGAATGCCTCTAAGCATCTTCGTCTCATGTTTATCGCCTGACTTCGAATGTTCAATGCGAGGAGGTTTGGTTGATGGCTTGAAATTTGACCATACGCAGTAACACCTTGGGCGTTTTGATAAGTAGGCGTGCAACCAAAGGGGAAACTTCAGTATTTCGATAGAGCGTTGCAAGGGATGTTTGTGGGGATGGTTTGGGAAGAGATAGCGAGAAGGAACCAATTTGGGTGGAGTCCGAGTGGGTACTGGGGTAGGCGCAATCCTTGAAATGACCGCAACCACCATGAGGGTGTCTGGCGGTAGTTGTGGAAGTACACGGAGGCCTGTTAACAAAGGAGATGAAGGAGGAAAGAAAACCAGTAGGCCTTCAACGTTATTCTCGAAAGTCGCTTCGGTGAAACGAACAGCTGCCTATGTTCAAGTCAGAAACGTGATGCAAAAAGCGTGCATTGCTCACCAGAGAGTGTTTCGCTGCATAATTGGCCAACACAAGTATTGCATTCCTAGAGGCCTGATCTAGAGCTTTAAGGGCTGCAAACCGAGAACGATCCTTCATCAGCCGCAACTGCCTGAGGATATTCGAGGTGTGATAGAACTTCGGCAACTTCAGGCTTGTCATCTTACGAGGAAATGCCTGATCTAGTTTCATACTATCGGCATGTGCGTGCCCTGTTGCCAATTCGGACAGCGCTACTCTCCCGTACGACCGTTCAGAGCCACCTGATGAACAGTACAGATCGCCCTCCCATTTGAAGATACGACTAACGTTGGATATAAGTAGAAATAGTAGTAATCTAGAAAAAGACTCACGGTATCTTGGGCAAAACTTTCTGCGTTGGTAATGGTTCTGGAGGTGGCCAAGAGTCGTCGTGAGGCATACCATAATCATCCTCTGGCAACGAGTTCCCCATACTGGGAGATGAATTCCGTTAAAATATGATCGCCTCACCCAAGGAGGACTCACTCTCGACCGATGTCGTTAAGTAGTTGGTCTGCCTCTGCAGCTAATTCTGCCGATGTTGGAGCTGCATAACTGAAATCACTGTTGATTTGGATTAGTATCATTGGCAAGTCCTGGCGACTTACGTCGGTTTACGAGAGGGTAAGGGTTTGAACGGTGGAAAGGTCGGTGCGCCCTTGAAAGAAATGGTAGGCGTGGAAGCACTAAGCGGCGCAGCGCTAGTCGGCGAAGAAGTACTCGAATCTTGGCTAATAGTTGGTGCACCCTGACCTAACTTCTTGAATGATATTGGAGGTAATGGAGTGGGCTTGAAGCCTGCAACGTTGTCCGATGAAGTGGGTTTGGAGCTTGCAAGGATCACTTTCTGCTTAGTGGAAAGACCACTGTAGCCTTGACCACCGGGAATATCTGAGAATGATAGCTCCTTCACGCGTCCAGGTTGCCTATGAGGACGAATTTTCGGCTCAGAAGGTTTCGCTTGGGGCACTGTAGGTGTCGCCTGAGATATTATCGGTGTTTTGGTTTGAGAGATCACGGGCGTTGCCGACTGGGATGTTGCTGGCGTCTTCATATGTGGAAGCGCTGGTGTAGATCGTTGAGGAATTGAAGGAGAAGGTTTCATGGAAGAGGGACGAGAAGCAGCAGAATTTAGTGCTGGAGATGAGCGCGCCGATAATGTAGCGTTTGTCGAAATGTCGAGTTTGAGTTTCGGGCGACTCGTGGACGCTGAACGTTCAAGTTTGCCTTCTGGACGTGAAACAGCGGAGGACGACGGCACATCGTCTGATGCGAACAATCGAGCAGCATCGTCGGCGTCGTCACATTTTTTATTGATGTTCTTCAAAGCAGGGCTCTTGACCGGCTTTTTGGCTACTTTCTTGGAAAGAGGCACCTAGTAAATGTAATAGTAAGATTCAACGGCAACCGACATGAGAAAATGTGTCGTACATCGGAATCTGTTGAGCTGGAAATACTACGTTTCCGCTTTTTTTGAAGAACACTACCACTGCGCGGCTTATCATGTCCGGTCAACGTCTGCTGGCCTTTGTTAATTGTATGATCTGGGTTCAAACGATAACCTTGCCTCGCGCTTCGATTTTGCCGAGGAGGATGACTTGCCCTTCCGCTCCTGAGCGAAAAATTAAATGAGATGATCCATGAAAGGGCAGAAAACTCACATATCTGCTATTGGGGAGAATTTTCTCTTCCTGTTCTCTGGTAAGCGGCGTCTCGTCGGGCTCCTTGAGTATTGTTCGAAAAAATTTCTTCTCCTTCCCTGATAGGAAGAACGATGAGAGAGATAATCAAGTGATGAATTTATACTAAGAACTGACTTATCCATTCCTGAGACGGCCTGACTATATGGCCAGGAGGATAGTCATAATCCTTGTCCTCAGTAGTTTGTTTCCAGAAACTGGTGAGTAAACGATCGCATGTTGCAGATATATTGTCGTGGGGTTCCCAGCTGGAAAAGTCATCGATCCAAGGTGGCCTTGTTAGGGTGAAGAGAGTGGCGTACGTGTTGTCTTCTTCATCGTCATACCCGTACCACTGATGTGATGAGACAATGAGGCATCAGCAGCTCTGATTGAGAGACTTACTTTGACCAAATATTCCTTGAGACGCGTCAATAAGTGTGATGCGAACTGTTTGAAACACAATACGCACCCAGGCGGATCCATCATCAAGTCCTTCTATATCATCAGCCACACGGGCCGCGAGGATGACCTCTGAAGTGAGGTGAATAGGGCGAATTGAAGGGTATGGTGTACACATACCGACATGAAAAACCTCTTCTTCTTCTGGTTCTGCCTTTTTCTTGGCCATGGATGTCGAAAGTGGAAATGAAGGGTTCGATCGACACGTGCTACGACTTGACCTTGTCCATCACCATGTCGGCAAAAGGGAAATCCAAGCAAGAAGAGGCTCTACAGCTCCTCGATGATCTCGAATCTTTCACGCCGCTTGGAAAACCTGCCGACGACAGTGGCCCCCCATCCAATCCCAACGAAGGCGAGGCAGAGGTTCTTGCCTTTCTCGATGAAATTACCCAGAAGAGTGCAGAGCCCACGCGCCCAACGACATCTCACCATCTAGAGCGACCTGCCTCTCGCTCTGCTACTCCAACCCTTAGAAAGAGCACAGAACGGGTTCGCCTTGGTGGCTCTGCACTCGCTGGCTCTACTACGCCTCCAGCACCTAAACCTTCCACCCCCCCTGCCGCCAAGGCAGATAATCCAGAGACCGCAACTAGCCAAGGCGGCTGGGGATGGGGCTCCGTGTGGACTAGTGCTTCTGCCGCTATTCAACAAGCAAAGACCGCTGTCGACGAGCAGGTGAAACACCTACCTAACAATGAGGTCGCTCGGAAATGGGGAGAGGGCGTATTCGAGTACGCAAAGACTGCGCAACTCGACAAACTAGGTATGTATATTCTGCATCACCCAAAGACGACCCTCACGTCGCGCAGGTCAAGACTTTAAACGCGTTGGTCTTACAACGTTGACCGACATTCTAAACGTGGTTGCGCCACCCATTGCCGAGCACGAAGTAATTCAAGTATGGTTAAGCCATGACATGCACGGATATGATGGCGTCGAAACACTCGTTTATCGCTCTCTTGCCAGGGTGGGTTGTATTTCTTCATGATTCCTATATACAGCTTATTTACATCGTGCCAGATAATGGAACAAGTGGAGGGTGGCGACCTGATCGTGAATCGAGGAGAAGAGTCTCGTCCCAAAGAAGGATCGGTTGACGGACGAGAGTTGAATGCTGTTGAAGGATATGATGCTGCTGTCAAGCTTGCTCAAGCCAATTTGGACGAGTTGATCAAGAATAAGGACGCCATCAAGCCTATGTCTCAACCTTCACCGCAGTCTCCCACTTCTTACTCTTATGTCTACCTTCGTGTGCAACCGTTCCTTTCGTCGTATACCCTCCCGTCGAAATCTTCACCAGATACTACCTCCTCTTCCCCTACGGAGCCCTCTGTTCAACAACATCTTCAATACCTTCTCTATCTTTCCGACCCATCCCACAATCTCATTCATACTACTGTGACTCAGAGTGTGCCGGGTGCATGGCTAGCTATTTGGGACGACTATGATTGGGTGGAGGATCTGGTGGCTGAAGCCCTCAGGGTTGGTATCGAAGTCATCGGGCAAGAGTATGTGGTTGCTAGAATGGGCTCAAGCCTCGGAGGGAAGAAAACAGATTCTCCACCATCCGAGCAGAGTGTCAGCGACAGCAATGAGAAGGTAGCAAATGACGAATCGTGACTACTGGTTTGAAGAGGACTTTGCATTGTACAATACGTATATCCGACGACTGATATGGAATGAAGCAGAACATGTTAATTTCACTTTTTAACCTCTTCTACTTTGGGCGGCGGAAGTGGTCTCAAGTCCTCTGGTCGCGGAGCCCTAGTTCCGTCACCAACTTGCTCCCAAGGTGAGAGTGATTCAAAGTTACTAAGATAACTCTGAATAAAACCAAGTTGGAGCAATTTAATCAACGTACCGGAAGGCTTGGGTGAGTTGGAGAGGCTCGTAAACAACGCGCTTTCTTTCTTCGTCATATCGAAGCTCCGTATATCCCTAGAGTAAACCAATCAATCGTCGAATTGGGGAGCTGCTAGTCGGGTGCTTACGGTGAGAGGGAAATCTTTCCTCAATGGATGACCTTCGAAACCTGGCGTACTCGTCAGATGTTGCGCTTTGCTCTGACACTAGAAAGAACGTACCATAATCGGTGAGAATACGACGGCTAAATGACATATTAGTACAAGTATAACCAGGCCAGGAATATCACACACAGGTCGGGATGGTTGCTGAAGAATATCCCGTAAAGATCCCATGCTTCACGCTCATACCTAATGGCATGACTTAGGGAATTGAAAATAGGTTAGAGACTTTGAATAACACACCAATCAGCGCCTCTAAAGATTTCAACAGCACTGGGGACGTGGTCTCCTTCCGATGCGTACGTTTTGACTCTAATCCTGCCGTGATGCTTGACGCTGAGGAGATGATAGACAACCTCGAATCGTTTCTCTCGTTCCGGATAGTCGGCTCCGCTAATGTCCATGACGCTCTTGAATTGGCATTGGGAGTGGTCTCTGAGGAAAGTGAGGACGGGAAGGATGCCAGAAGGAGCAGTGTAGAGCGTCAATTCATCTTTGAGAACCGAGAACTGCTGGATGAATTTCGGAAGGCATTGGGTGAGATAAGAGCCGTATGTGTGAAGAGCCTCGGCCGCCTCCGCGTACTTGGCCACGGTCGGGTTGGGTGAGGTGGGCTCGCTGAAGGGTGATGCAGAGGCTATAAACAGTCAGACTCGAAGGTTGCAAACAGCGACAGCGCACCTTTAGACGACGCCGACGACTGTATCGAGCGGCGGGCTGCACCTGTAGGGACGGCGCGAATTACTGTGGCTCTAAGCGCCTGGCTCGGCCGCAACGCGATTCGAGCGAACATTGGTGGAGAGAGTGAGAAAGGCCGGATTTTGCCGGCGCTCCTTGACATGGAAACCTCAACTCGGGAAATACTCGACTCCCTGCCCTACTATGATAACGACCTCGAAGCGTTCCCACTCTTGAAGCAAAAAGTCGAGCGGGAATTGGCTCGTCAGGCGAAAACACCCACTGCTCTGCACCCAAATGTTCCTCCACCATACGAGCTGTTCGCGGTATGTATACTTTGCCATCATCTCATCGCAAATTTACCTTAATATTCGTAGAACAGTCCTATGCTCAAGGCAGAATTAGAAAGGATTGAGTCACATAAACCGTTCCCATCCATTGATACACAACGATATCAACTACCAGCACCATCATTACCAGCTACAGACGAAGAGTGGCAGGCTTCACTAAAGAATGCACGCGCTCAACTTGAGCACCAACGACTACGGTTCGTTTCGAAATATGTTCCCATCCATTCTACTCACTGATTAGGTACAGACAAACTAATCTGACACTGCTCCAAACATACGGCCCAAACGCGTGGCGCATTCACAACTATCTTTTGGAGTCTACAGCGCAGCAGACCGAGAAGGCGTTGGAAGATTTGAAGCAGCTGACTGTGGAGGTCAACAGAGACCGCAAAAACACACAGGTATCTCATAAACTCGTTTCGTCATTGAATTTCCTCAAATCATTGGCAGACACGGCTTGGAAACCAATTGAATTCTCTAGAAACGCGTTGGACAGAGCTCATTTCCAGGCGAGTCTACCACAGTGTCACCACTTGGATATCACTAACTTTCATTCGCGTTCGCCGTCTTTGTTTCTTCCAACAGTGTGCTTCAAATAGAAATGGCCAATGTAGCGCTGGATGCTGAGATTGATCGTCTGAATAAGAGAGAAGCTGAATTAGCAGAGTTGACGTAGAGCTTCATTGTGCTGTTAGCAGTCACTTGAGGACGACATAATTCGGTGCAGACACGTAGTGAGGCCGTTAACATGACGTGGTGGTCGTTTCAAAGAGTACAAGGCAGAACAAGTACTTTTGTAACCAACATTGTGGCGTGTATACAGAAACGATGAGTACGAATACATGTTGGCCAGAAAAACTGGGGATGCCGTTTAAATCTTGGCCATGCCCAGTGGCGCCACGCGCCCTGATGCAGCAATCAGGCCAGGTAACATCAAATCAACAAATTTCATACCTTGATACAATAATGTGGAAGGCGCGTACCCAAAATCTTCTGATAAAGTAACCCCCTGGAGCATGATATGGTCAAGACAGCGCGTAACGGAGCAGCAAGAGTGTGTACCATTTCTCCTGTAATAACACGAACCTAAAGATACGATATGATGCCAAGTCGTGCAACAAAGAGAGATCGACGTACCACAGACCAATGATGAATGCAATGCAAGGCAGCGAACCATAGCTGAAAGAGTATATGAATGGATAATATGGATTGTGGGGAAGATCGCACTTCTCGGCCGAATGTCGATTCAAATTTCTGCATGTGTGGGGTAATAGCATTCAGTGTCATGGGGTGACTGAAATCCACGGTGGGAGCCTTCTCTTCCAGCGAAGAAATAGTCTCAAGTATAGCGTTCTATCAAGCCAGAGGGCATTGTGAGTCGCAACAATAGAGTCAGAGGTGTATTCTGACCTTGGCAGCAGAACGACTGGATTCCATGGGGGTATTACGACTCCTAGTGTCGTAACAAAGAATGTAAGGTGGCGGGGACGTGATAGCAGCTAGGAGCAGCTCAAAATGGTCTCTCGCATGGCGAATGTGCTTGCCTGCGGAAAGAGTAAGGCCATCGTATCCCGTCACGACAGCATCGGATTCGTACCGATAGTTGAACCTGGCAAGAACTTGGAACTCGTTGTTAGCTGTTCATCGGAGGTAAGAGCGTTGTCAACGACGTCGACGCCCTGCAGTAAGAGGATTTTGCAGACGGAGAGGAGCTGGAGGACGTTTTCGGGGATGTGTTCAGTGTCGGGAAGATGGTGGTCACTGGGAGACATTGGGGACTGAACGCTGGAGTCGGCAAAAGTTTGCATGATGGTTGGGGGCACAGAGAGCTGAAAGAGTACTTATATAATAACTTGTCGGGGCTAGTCTTAGAAAACGTTGATGAGGCGTGGCGTAAAAACATGTTGTATTACACAGGACATAGCATCATGAATACATTCACATCACCGCGGAGTTGTTCCTACTACCAAATTTCGAACAGCCCAAGAAAAGATATAGGCTGTTCGAACTCAAGGAAAGGAATGGTCAATCTGTCAGAGCTTTGCCCATGGGAGGGTGAGAGACTGGAAGATGCACAAGTATAGACCCGACCGTCGTCGTCGCTCTGGTTAAAAAATAAGATGCTGACGTAGGCAGCCAGAAGGGTCTCCTACTCGGGTCCACAATACGGCTCTCTCAATTCCCGACTCTCACCGACCTCGACATGTTCACTGCCCTTCGGAAAGCGGGCCCTTTGGCTCGCGTTCGTAGTATTTACTATATATTATATCTCACTCAACTTCTTGTTTAGGCCGCATCTGCAGGTCAGAGGCGCCTTCTTTCTATCCACGAATACCAATCCGTCAATCTCCTCAATTCGGTCCGTCTTATTTCCAGTATTCGCGATTAAATTCTTATTCCCTCCAGTATGGAATTCCAACCCCCAAGAGCATAGCGGCAAAGACACCCGAAGAGGCGTATCAGGTCGCCAAGGACTTTGGTACACTTTCACTCTTCGTATTGCCTAATACTTGGTAACCTCTTTCAACAGGGACTGATAGACTCGTCATCAAAGCTCAAGTTCTTGCCGGTGGTCGAGGAAAGGGAAAATTCGATACTGGCCTCCAGGGAGGTGTACATATGGTCAACAGGTTTGCGCTCCCCGTGTCGCGACCTCGTCACCTCACTAACCCGCGCTTTAGTCCCGAGCAAGCAAAGGAATATGCCTCAAAGATGCTCGGCTCCAAGCTTATCACGAAACAGACGGGAGCTGCTGGTCGCATCTGCAACGCTGTAGGTACTATCTCATTCGTAGAATCACTACTGGCTCATTCTAGACTTGTTAGATCATGCTCGCGGAACGCCGTGATCCCGCGCACGAGTACTATGTTGCTGTCCTTAATGACCGCGTTTCCCAGGGTGTCGTTCTTGTTGCTTCCTCCCAGGGCGGTATGAACATTGAAGAGGTCGCCGCTAAGGACCCCGCGGCCATCATCACCACTCCTATCGACTACGAGACTGGTCTTACACAAGATGCTGCTTTGGGTGTCGCAAAGAAATTGGGCTTCAAGGGCAAAGGCGCCCAAGAGGAGGCTGCGGATATCTTCCTGAACCTCTACAGAATCTTCAAGGATAAAGATGCCACCCAAATTGAGATTAACCCGATGGCTGAGACTACTGACGGACATGTTCTCTGGTCAGTAGTCCGTTATGTCTGATACCGACCATCTCACATTATAGCTCAGCATGGATGCCAAGTTCGGCTTTGACGACAACGCAGAGTTCCGTCAGTCAGATGTCTTCGCCTTGCGTGATATCACACAGGAAGAACCATCCGAAGTCGAGGCTCAGAAACATAACCTAAACTTCATCAAGCTAGATGGGAGTATAGGATGTCTCGTCAACGGTGCTGGTCTGGCTATGGCCACCATGGACGTTCTCGCACTTCATGGTGGAAACCCCGCGAACTTTTTGGATGTTGGAGGGTACGTGAAATTGTGTCATCAGAGAAATACTCGCTCAGTTCGTTTTAGCGGAGCCACGCCTGATACCGTCAAGAAAGCTTTCGAAATCTTGCTCGCGGATCCCAAAGTCAAGAGCATATTCATTAACATCTTTGGCGGTGAGCATCCCGTTCCGCAATCATCGTGGTACTTAAATTTGCCTGGACAGGTATCATGAGATGCGATTATATTGCCGAGGGTGTCATCAAGGCTACCCAAGAGCTCTCATTGACGATTCCTCTTGTAGTTCGCTTGAAGGGCACAAAGGAGGAGGAAGCAAAAGAGTGCGTCTGGCGCTCAGCTCCTCATGTCAACTCACTCACTTTTCCACAGGATGATCAGGAAATCGGGTTTGAAAATCATTGCCTTTGACGGATTAGATGACGCTGCTGAGCACGCTGTTCAGTTGGCACAGTAGACTGTACACCGACCGGTAATATGACACACTGCGAATCTCGATATCCTTAACAAATGCCATATAGCGTGAAAAAGCAAAAGAAAAACAATAAAATAGAAGCGTATGTACGAGTGTACAAAATGTAAGCTACTGCATTCACCATCCTGACGATCGCATGAATGAGTTGGTGGGAGTGTAAGGCTGAGGTGGTGGATGTGTCTGGTTAGAATCATTCCTCATGGGAACACGTCCAGCAGGCATCATGACTGGGCTGCCATACATGTTTGGGGTTGCGTGCACGACACCGGGACTCATCATGACAGACATGTTCCGTCCCGAGTTCGCATGAGCGTTCTGTGGCGACATATTCGGCAGGCTTTGCGGTGAAGGTAAATACATGGGCGGCGCACTGGGGGAGTACGACATGAGCTGCGGGTATGGACGCATCATGGGAGTTTGGCCAGGCGCGTTTGATGGCGGAAGTGGCATCCACATCGGCGTACCGTACATCGGTGTCATTGGATTGTGTCCGTTGACCTGCATTCGAGCAGGAACGGGGCTTCCCGTCATAGGGTGAGTGTACACCATGGGCGCGGGAGATTGGCTCAACATCGGTGACGGGTAAGGCACGTAGGTAGGACGCATGCTTTGATTGTTTGGAGGTGGTGGCGGCATCGGCACTCCATATGAGTAATTTGGTGGCGGACGAGCCACAGGAGCAGTCGTTGTAGGAGGGGAAATTGTTGGTCTGTGGGGAGTCACAGAGGACGACGATGGAACCTGCTGGAAAGCACGCGTTACATCATGCAAAGACATGCGTGAGGACGCGGACATGGTTGGTGGAGGCGTTTCACCATCTTCCGACTTCACATCCTGGAGAGTAAACGGCATTGAAATCAAGTCATCTGCTATTCCTTCAAGAGAATTGACAGGATGTAGTTCGGAGGTGTGAGATGTTGATGACCATAACGCCTTGAGGTGCTCTGGGTCAGGACCACGAGCAGGTGAGTCCTTCACACCCAAAGTCAACGGTGTCATTGGCCATGGCGCTGCATGAGAAGATATTGTTGACTAGATTTTAAAGTAAGCATTTAAACGGGCAACTTCGCGAGATAACTCACCGAATCCTGGACAGGTTTGAGTTCAGTTTTTTCTGACTCCACAGAATTCGAAGACAATAGCGGATTGCCGTTTGCCAAGGCGTTTGACGTCGACGCAGGCGCTTCCACGATTGAGTTTTCGGTGTCCTCCAGTTCGCTGGACATGATGAAGCTAACGGCCGCCGATGACTCTGCCTCCGCATTGACGACCTGGGAATCCCGATAAAATGCAACAGATGATCCAGCTGGCATTTTTGGTAGTTTAGAGCGTTCAGTCCTCGCAGGAGATAACAACATCGTGTTCGCTTCTGACGGTCCAGTGCTCGGAGTAGTGTCTGCAGCTGTGGGAGCCATAGATCTCCAAGAGGATGCGTCGTCAGCAACACTCGATCTTCCGAAAACGCCTGAGTTACTCGGTTTTAGAGTGTTAAAAGACGCAAGGCGAGAAGTATCTGTATGTTTAGGCAACACCACCCTATATCTGATCTTGCCCTTGTAGAAATTGCTTGACTTCGGGAATCGAAAAAGTACATCGTTGACCAAGAAATCTTTTCGAGTCATGCCGTCCACAGGAGGCTCAAAGGAGAGAATGTCCCATCGCACGGTCGACATTCGGTTGAACAATGACAGTTGCTTCTTGTTGACGGGATCCAAGGTATCGGACACCTTGGGCAGACGAACTGTGAAGGTGTTCCAAGCTGGCTTTGGTGACCGCGGAGGATCGGGTTTTGTGCAAAACGGTTCACGGAGATCAAAGTCGACTTCATGGCGGGGCCGTAAAGCAGGAGGAATCCATCGGTCTTTGCCTTGCTTTGAGGGATGTGACAATGGTGCGTGGCTCTCGTTATCAATTATAGGTGCGGAGGGGTGATGGTCACTATCATGAGCTTGCATTCCGTCTAATGCGCCCTTGATGCGCGACATGGCGTCGTCGAGGGCAGACATAGCGGCCTCCTTGTACTGGGTACGGGTAGTCGCTTTGTGAGGACTGGAATGACTGCTTTCCGATTGAGGGAGTATGGTTCGTGATGATGAAGGAGTAGGTTCTGTCTGAGTTGATCCGTCTTTTCGCCTCCATATACCAGTATCCCCCGTCTTTGAAGGTGTTTGGACCACCTTGTCCCCTTCGTCGAAAAAGTCACTAGCAACTGGTCGTGATACGGCTGCGGTATGCGACTGTGATGGCGTTGCTTCGGGTACAGGAGGCACTTCAGGTGAAGGTTCCGCTACACCGACAAATTTGCCTAAGTCAGAGAACTCGACTACTTCTAGTTCAACTTCAGGGTCCTCTCTGAGTGTATCGACTTGATCAAATATCGAAGGAGCTACCAGGGAGGGTTTACGAGGCCGAGTCTGAACATGGCGAGGCGTCGGAGGAGGTGGAAGAGGGTTCGCGTGACTGCGCCAAGATTCAACAGAGACCGAAGGAGTGATAGAATTGCTGTTAGAGTCTCGCCGCTGTACCGATGGGCGTGGATCTGTCAGGCCTAAAGAAGATTTCCCTGCAAATGACGGGCGACGACCGACTATCGGGGGCCCTGTCGGTCCGTCGACTCTGGCGGGTTGTTGCTCAGCCTCCTGGGCAACTTCCTCAATAAGATCTACAGCCTCTTCCTGGATGAGCGCTTTAGCGTCAGAGAAGAAATGGAATACGATGAAACCAACCTGCACACTCTTCTCTTTGGCAGCCTTTTCGGCTTCTGCTGCTTTTATTCGAGCCTCAAGCTCGGCAGCTTTCTGCTTTGCTCGTTCACGCTCCTTTTCCCTCTCCGCCTCTTCCTGCTGCCGCCGTTGTTTGGCCCTAGCAGCGGCGTTTTGCATCACATCTTTCCTCAATTCATCCAGATCGGTATTTGGTGGAAGGGTAGCTGGATCAATAGGTGATATTGCTGCTGCAGAGGTATGTGAGAGTACAGGTGACTGTGATGGATGACGAATAGAAGGAGCACTGATCGATGAAGGAGGTGCAGAAGGGCGTTTCGAGTCTATGGAGGGCACTCGGCCTGGAAATGCGTTCGGCTGTGACCACGCTGGTCGAGAAAGACTATCATGGCTGGCGGAGCCTCGCATGGCGTGGTTCGGGACTGGGGGTGGCCCCATATTTGACATTCGCCTCCCACGCTCGCCGGTGACTGCTTGAGCATATCCTGGAGCGCGAGCGGGCGGATTGAAAGTTATGTTATGCCCCGGCGGAGGTGGTTCTCTTCGACCAAAATCACGGTGACCAGGAGGAATACCATTCATCTGACCACGAGGCCGTTCTGACGACTTGTGTAAAACCTGAACATTAGATTTTGTGTCGGGAGGCACACTCTCCGGACCACCGCGTTTGTTGTATCCTGGACCAGGCCGATGAGTGTTGCTATAGGGTTCTAGTCTATTTGACCGCTCATTGAATAGCACGCGGGAAGACTCGGGGGAATGTAAAGGTGCAACGGGGGACTTTGGACTGGGTGCTAAACCTACTGACGCGTTCGAAGTTCCATGCTGACCACTGACGGAGGAGAGGGAAGGAGAACTTCTTGGCCAGCTACGATCAAAGTCATCAGCAAAACGATCCTCCTTGTTGACTGGCACCTCCACTGGCGGCATGTCACGTCGAGAATGGGTCTGAGATGCGCTGCCGCGGCCAGCATTTATTGAGGATTTTCTGGGGGGCGTCGGAGGCTTGGATGGAGCGGGAGCAGTCTCCACTTCATAACGGCGGCCATCTTCAAACTCAACGACAGAGTCGAAAAAGTTGTCATCCTCTTCCATCTAGAATTTGAACCATTTAGTTTGTTCTTTGCTCGAGAGAGGAAACATACCTCGTCCCAATGAGACGCGTTGGGATCCAGATGAACTCCACGGAACGTGTCTGCTTCCTCCATTCTAGCCTGCTTATGGGCGGCAGATGCGACATCACTACTTTCGCCAGCTACAGGTTCCTTGACAACCCGTGAGCCTGCTGGATGTAATGAATTATCCCAAGACTCTCTATTATACAGAGCCATACCCTGGGCGACCTCCGCCGCTGTTGGAAAGTCTGAGTGAACGCGCGATTCATCTCGAGCAGAACCGACTTTGGCCCATGCAGGCTTGCTCGGGGGCAAAAGATCGGAATGGGACGTCTGTCCGGCGGCTCTTGCCTGCGGCTGGATGACTTTGCCAACGTGTGGGAGAGCTGGCGGACCAGAAGACTTGACATGTGAGCCGCTTTGGAGTTGAGAAGTGCCGCCGTTGGCTGTAGACGAGGATGGCGCTGCGGATGAGGGACGAGACCAACCAGGACCAGTAGTAGTCGAAGGCTGCGGTGTCGCTGTCAATTTGGCGGTGACCAGACGGGATGAGTGAGCGGAGGGTGCAAGGGTAGGCCTGGCTATGTCATTTTTTTCAAAGTTAAAAACGGTGGCGATAAACTGAGAGAAGTAACACACCAACAGGCCCCGTAGATTTGAGTGATGATGAGGACTGTTGAGATGCAGTGTGGGAAGGGGCCGAGTTCTTCTCCAGAAACATCTTGTTGATATTGACTGCGCTGAATTTCTTGGGCTGGGGGGCGAAGGTAGTTCCAGATGAGTTCAATTGGACAAGGACAGGTTGGGGCAGCGTGGTAGCCTTGGGAGTCTCCGTTGTTGCCGAGACTGTCGCCGTCGAGCTCGTTGGAGTTTTAAATGTGGGTGCATCGTGGGGTGGCTGGTCCGGAGACGATGGAGGGACGGAGGTATCATGGATATTCGATGCGGCTGGGCTCAGACCAAGTGAGGTGGCGGAACTACCCTTCCCGTTGTCCTCTTTTCCAAGCGAGTCGGATGCAACTGGCTTGTCGTTGTCGATATTTGCCATAGACGCGTCACAAGACGCCCGAGTGTTGACTTGGCGTGTCAGGCCTAGTATCCACAGAGATTATCAGCCTCACTTTTCCGTCAAGTGCCGTGTCAATAGTCCACGGAGAGAGGTCGTAATACTCGACGACTACGAGTACACTCACCTCCAGAGAGATCTCCACAAATGGATTCCAGACAAATTCAAAGAGGCAAGCGACAACTTGTCTGTGTGTACCTGTTTACCAATAAAGTATGTAGGTACCGTCACATTCCCTTGACACGAACTACCCCATTGCTTTCTGCTTCACTTCCATCCATCCACTCACAGAGCGCCTATTTGTCTTGTAATTCTACGCGCCAGTCATGAGTTCCAACTGGAAAGCTCCAATGATGACACCTTTGGAAGGTGAAAACCAAAAGAAACGCGTCGTATGTCTCCTGATCACCCTTTTGCGAGGGTGCTCTTGACCCATGTCCTTCTAGTGTTACTTTTTTGACTCGGACATTGGAGGCTTCCATTATGGTCCTGGCCACCCGTAAGTAACCTGAACTCGCTTATCATCCGACATGTTTACTATCGTGTTTCCAAGAATGAAGCCAACACGGATAAGAATGTGCCATTCGCTTGTCATGAACTATGGTCTTTACAAGAAGATGGAGATTTTTGTACGACTCGCAAGATCCTCGGTAATTTCTATACGCTGATTTTCACATCCCTACAGCGTGCCAAACCTGCCACGAAACGCGAAATGACGCAGTTCCATTCCGACGAATATGTCGAATTTCTGAGTCGTATAAATCCGAGCAACATGAACTCGTACATAAAGGAACAGCATAAATGTAAGTTTCACTCAGAGTTCAAGAATCCACGTTGACCTATGCAGACAACGTTGGGGAGGACTGTCCCGTATTTGATGGCCTGTTCGACTATTGTTCGATCTCTGCAGGTGGCTCCATGGGTAAATTCTGTGCTGTATAAGTAGCATCCACAAGGTCTAACAGTCCCGCTTCCCCAGAGGGTGCCGCACGGTTGAGTCGGGACAAGTGTGACATCGCTGTTAATTGGGCGGGTGGCCTTCATCACGCCAAAAAGAGCGAGGCGAGTGGGTTCTGCTACGTAAACGGTGAGCCAGACGTGCACTCTCCATTTCTCGTGAACTCAGTCTCAGTCAGACATCGTCTTGGGAATCCTAGAGCTTTTACGGTCTGCGCCTTCGTATAAGATGTGTCTTCGTCGGCTTACATTGCCCCAAGATACCATAACCGCGTCCTTTACATTGATATCGATGTCCACCACGGTGATGGTGTAGAAGAGGCTTTTTATACTACAGACAGGGTCATGACTGTTAGCTTTCACAAGTATGGTGAATTCTTCCCTGGAACAGGTGAACTACGCGTAAGATTCTCAGCTGTTTTGAAATTGGCAACAAACTGATATCTTTCTGAAGGACATTGGTGTCATGAAAGGAAAACACTATGCACTCAACTTTCCGCTCCGCGACGGAATATCAGATGAGAATTATAAATCTGTATTCGAACCCGTCAGTCTGCTTGTTTTACAGTGTCCCGCAACTCAAACACGCTATACAGGTCATTAGACAGGTCATGGATTCATATGACCCGTCAGCAATTGTGCTTCAGTGTGGTACTGATTCCCTTGCTGGTGACAAACTCGGAAACCTGAATCTCTCAATGAGAGGTAACTGCTCTCTACTTGCTCAATGCCCAAATTCACGATTTAGGCCATGCAAACTGTGTCAAATTCATCAAGTCATTCAACAAACCATTGTTGCTTCTAGGTGGTGGCGGCTATACGATGCGAAACGTCAGCCGAGCTTGGGCGTACGAAACTGGACTGGCGGCTGGAGTGGAGCTAGGACCAGGTTTGTGATCGTCTCGCACCTCGTCCCTCAAGTTGAACGATTCTAGAAATCCCCGTTAATGAATACTACGAGTATTTTGGGCCAGACTATCAGCTGGATGTCAAATCCTCAAATGCTGATGATTTGAACTCACGCTCATACCTGGATCGTGTGACACGAATAGTAATGGAAAACCTGCGTCATACTGGTGGACCACCAAGTGTCCAAATGCAAGGTACTGGTTGCCGGATTCCAGAGACGTTTTGACTCACGGATTTATAGACATCCCTTCGATGCCTATCGATGAAGAAATGAATGATCCCAATGCTTACGAAGACCTTATTCCCAAGGATGAACGTCGGACACGTAGTATCCTGGACTCGCGGATTCAAGGAGATGGAGAATTGTCAGACTCTGATGACGAGGGTGAGGGTGGTAGGAGAGACCATGCATCTTATAAGAAACGGCGAATCAGGTCTCCTTCCCGGGAGCCTGCACATGGAATGAGTGTTGGTATTCTAGCATCAGGTCCTACGCATGCACACGCTGGCCCCAGCGGACAGACCACTGTAGCCAAGGTCCTAGCGAAGATGGAGATTGATGAGCCGGAGGAGTCCAACGCCAGGATGGAGAGTGTAGACCATGCGTCTCTCCACTCACCTGCCGCTGCAACCTCCCCAAAGGCGGGTTCTGCTCCTCCTGAGATCCCAACACCTGAACTTGAACCTGGCGAGATGGTTGTAGATTAGTCTTCGGCATTTTACCATTGCTCTATGTCATTTTTATGATGTGCTTTGATAAAACATCAGTCGGATTCAAAAAACGAAGTCAGGAACGAATCAGAACACCTGCTACAGCTCTTCGTACTCTACGGTAAACCCACACGTCTCACATGTTTGCCGTGTGTTGCCATCTGTCGTTTCTGTAGAACCAAATGCATGTACATGTTCCTCGTCCTTTCGTCGCTGCCACACACCCTCCTTTGTCCGCCTCCTAAGATCTCGCAAGCTCTGTTCGAATTTCTTGTTCTTCTTTTTCTTTTTTTCGGCTGTGCGTCTCTCGAATTCTGCGTCCAGCGCTTCAGGCGAACCCCACTTCTGCCATGCGAATTCCTCCACTTGCCATCTAAGAAACAGCATCATATTGGCATAAGTTGAACTGTGGGGATTTGCTTTGAGGAGGTGCGGAAGAAGCTCATGGTCGCGTAATTCGGCTATATCAACGCATTGAGTCAGCGATGTGGGTTCGTAATGGATACTTACGATCGGTGAGCAGGTAATCCTAGTCAGCGTAATCAGCTTTGGTCGCTCTGATTTGGATGGAGTACACACCTCTTTACACTCTGACTTGGTTAGGAGGCTGTACTTTTCAGGAAACTTGTCTTGACAGCGTTTACAGACGCGACATGCAAAGATTTTGTTGTACACTTGGTCGATATCTATGGTGTTACATTCACTGCATCTGGGATTTTGGCTGGGATCAAATGATATAGCTAACGGGGCCTTGTCATGAACGCTCGAAAGGTTGTGTCTCCTGGCGCACCTGGCTCTAAGTTCTGCAACGCTCGTTGCTTTTCTAGATTCTTCTCCTTCTTCTGCAACTCTTCGTCTACTTCTTTTCCGTCGTCAACGAGAAAGCCTCCCTTCGAGTTGACCATTTTGGACAAATCGTATTCATAATAAGCGCCCAGGCGCGTATCGCGTGTTAAACGACCGGGAGCTGTGGGGGAATCTCCCGCGGTTGCTTGCAGTGGTCGCTTCTTGTTGACATTAAGACGCGACGATGAAGCAATGGCAGCCTCTTCTTCGCGTTGTTGCTGATTGCGTTTTGCTAGAGCGAATTGTCTTTTTTAACAGCGTGTTTCAAGGCTGGAGAACAGTGCAGTACCTTTGAGACGGTTCAATTCAAACTGGCGAGCCTGCTCCGGAGTGAGAGGGAGCGCCGTAGGATGTGGCGGAGGTGTAACGGGTCTATCGTTGCTCGCCATTCTACAATGTCAATAAGTACCGTCAACGTGAATGTCAAAGTCAGAGAGAGGATCGGCATGACAAACGCTATCACCGGAACCGGTTATTGACAGTGCCGGTTGCCGCGACTACCTGGCCATCTTTCATGCATATTTAGTACCACTGAAATTTATTCACCGAATACGCCCCAGAAACATTATGGACGACTCTTCGCTGAACAACCAGGCCGAACACGAGCAAATTTCGACTGCCCTTGAGGTGGAACGACTCGAAGTGAACCTGTTCCGTTCAAAATCTCTATGGCTACCTACTCGTGCTCGTGGGGTGTTTGGAGGGTGTGGCTTCTTCATGTACGCAGTGAACCATCTCATCTTCTTTCAGGCAAGTCATTAGCCAAGCCCTTGTCTCTGCCACAAGTTGTGTAGAACCCGCGTTTGGATTGCATTCCATGCATGTAAGAAGGGAACCATTCGGTCGCGTTGAGAAATCCTGATGATGTTCTTCTCAGTGCTATTTCTTGACCAGCGCGTCACCGGCCACTCCAATCGTATATTCCGTTGAAATTCTACGTCAAGGAAAATCCTACGTTACTTGCTCTGTCAAGGCTGTACAAAAGGGATCGATTATCTTTGTCTTGATGTGCTCCTTCCAGAGGCCCGAACCTTGGCAGCCGTCCCATCAATGGTCAATGCCTTCTGTCCCGCCACCCGAACAATGTTCCTACGAAGAAGAGCTGATCACTCAAGCCAGCGAGGATAGTCAGATTCATCCCAGGGTTCGACTAGTTTTGAAGATGTTTGCAGAGGTCAGTCCATGTATACAAGATTATCAGACCACCTGATGATTCTGATTCGTTAGGAGCGTTTAAGAAGTCCCATTGCAATTAAACGTGCTAAAGAGCATGAATTGTCATCCGACGGGAATGTAAGATACATGTACTGGATGCAAGCTAAGAAGATACCTCATTATGAGGCCCATTTTCAAAAGGTGCTTGTCACTTTCATCCAGAGGCTTCCTTTCGCTCACCTGCGTGTCAGTGTATACTTGCGTACCTCTCGGACTTGTACCTGTGTGTACCCAGGCTTCGTTTCAAGTTCTGTGACCTCACATTCTCGCTAGCATCGGTGTTGCCGCCCGTATTTCGGGCTTGAAGCGCTACGTCAAAGGTCCTGATGCTCTAAGCATGTCGGTAAGTGTATAAAGGACAACATCCAAAATAACGTTGTTGATACATGCCGACAGTCTACTATTGACCACGCTATCTATTTCTACGAGTGAGGACTCGCATTTACGTCCAAGAGCTAGTTGTCAATCTCAACTTTTGGTAGCGATAACTTCGACTGTGGTGACTGGCTATTATACGTCGTGAGTAGTCTGTTTTACCCTGAGACTCTTCTCTAACCACCTTTCAGATGGAGTCTCCACGGGCATCGTCAGGACGCGGTATTGCTCGCGGTCAAGTGCGTGCTATTGTCTTCGTGTTGACACTTTACTTAGGACAATCCTAGCTGTTTACAAGAGGAGGCTCTTTGGTTGCTGTCACAACGCAGGAAGGCGTGGTTAGAGCAGGAATCCGGGGACCAGACGAAGTTCGCGCCAAACTATAGACTAGACTATCTTATTCATCGTCACTAGTATCTTCAACCCTTCAATACTTAATCTATCGTATTTAATTTTCCCAGGCCACTGACTGACTACTGACGCGCATACTGACGCGATTGATATCGGTGGCTGTGCACCCCACTTGCTCTCGACGGTCATACTTGCTGTTTCTTCTGAACGATGTCTGAAGACGAAGTAAATCCTTATGAACTGCTGAATGTTGAAATTGAGGCCAATGAACAAACTATACGCACAGCTTATCGTCAACGGTCTCTCAAAGTTCATCCCGATAGAGTGAGTCAATATTTACATCGGCCCTCACAACCTGACTTGCCTCGTCAATAGAATCCCAATAATCCGGACGCAGGTATGAATGACTGCTTAATACATGGCATGTACTAACGGTGCAATCTTAGCACGCAAATTCCATGAATTGAACCAAGCATATGAACTGCTACTAGATCCGCTACGGAGGCTGGCGCTCGATGCCAAGCTGCGTATAAAAGAAGCACGAAAGACACGATTTAAATCCTATGACAACAAGCGAAAGGTGCTTGTAGAAGAGCTTGAAGAACGGGAAAAGGCTTTCAAGAAGGCTCGCGTCGAGAAACAGCAAGAAGAAGTCAAGCGATGGCACGACACGGAACAGATCAAAGATGAAGGCCGACGGCTTAGGGAGGAGAAGGAGAAGGAGCTCAAGGCGCGCGAAATGGAAAAGCAGAAACGGCACACTGCAAATGTTGATATGGATGAACCTCCCTCGATTCGTACGTCCCTGGGTTTCGGTGCAATGACGCCTACTCAAATTGTTGCAGAACCAAACGACACAATCGTTCGTGTGAAGTACTCGTTGTCGGATCGACCCGAGCTCACGACGAAAGAGTCTCTTTCTACCCTCTTTGGCCCATTCGGACCTACAGATACCGAAACTATCGTTCTTTCCTTGAAACCTTCAAAGAAAGCACCAAATAAAGGTCCCAAAACGGGCGTCGCTCTGGTACCTTTCAAAAGGATAGGCGACGCGTTTGCTGTCGTTTGCGCTAGCGGACGACCTGAACGAGGACTCAACGGTGTTGCCATCGCCTGGGTTGGAGGAAAAGAACCTGAAATCATTGGATGGTTAAAGTCGACGGGAAGGCTATCATCACAACCACTCGCGGAACCACCACAAACCGAAACGCCGACTGCGTTTTCTTCATTCCCGGAGACTCTTGTTACGATACGTTCTTCTTGAACCTGTTTTCTTGCTGACGTTCTTTGTAGCCCGACACATCTTTTCCTTCTATGAAGGGCACCTCGGCAGATATAGACTACGAGTCCTTGACATTGATGCGTCTGCGCCAAGCGGAACGAGAGAGGCTAGAGAAAGAAATTCGAGAAGAGGAGGAGAACGAGTAGCTCTTCATCTACTCTTTCATTAACTTCCATTGTGCTACCGTGCATACAGGAGTAGGATAATGGAGATTTTACGTTTCATTCCGAGTCGAATTTGTCGTCAATGGCCCAAGTGTTTCGGTTACGGCCTTCTTGAGCTGTGTTGAATGTAAGACGCGGCTCCAGGAAGAAGCATATCACTGACTGGTGGACTCGGTGGATTCTTTCCATCGAAATAATGCAGAATAAACTCGACAGACATCCAGTCGCTCTCAATGCCGCCTAGATCTCGGAATATGAGCGCTCGCGGGCGCCCTTGTATAGGGGCTGTAAGAAATATATCCAAGGGCACATGCTTCTTTAGTGGAGAGTTGGGGAAGAGAGTCTTCAGTTTCCGCATCGGCGTGGCCAGTTCAATCGAGTCCTCTTCGGAAAGTTCGCCAGATTTCCTTCGCAAAAGCATCCGGGCACCAACTGCACGAACGAACGCATCACGAAGATGTGTGAAGGAAGTATCGCGTGTGGGCACTGAAGCTGGAATGAGAAAGCGTGAATTATGGTTGTAATAAAAGGGTAATACCCAATCGGACAACACAAGCACATGAACGCACGACACTTTCGATTTTCTCGTCAACAGACATACTTTCAGATAGCTGTAACCGTTGAGTTGAATTGAGTTGAATGCGTTCAAGAGGACTGTTTATACCTTGAGTTCTGCATTGTTGAGGTCCGCATAGAAGCCCACTGAATAGACTTTGATGCCGACAAAAGAGACAGTTCTAACGCCTAAACCTATTAAGGTCATTGTCGGAGCGTGCGCCTTGTTCGTAATTCGTATTGATTTAGGGAACGCGATTCCAGTTGCTGCATCAGCTGAGGGCGCAAGTAAGAAACGAAAGTGACGAGGAGGATTTATAGCACACTAATAGTCTCTGGGTCCAATACGACGTCTGTATCAGAGAGTTGCCTGTTGTCCTCTGCGTACACAGTGCTAAATAGCAGCGGACTCGCAATCAGGGCGCCGCCGAAGAGGACAGTTTTTGTCAGATTCATCGGGGACCATGTTCGGAAAGTTGAAAAGTGGCGCGAATGGCGTGGAGCGGTCCAACGAGCAGTAGGAATGACTGCCAGCCGGCGTAGAAAGGACATGGTTATATGGTACGTTCAAGTTCAGTCGAGACCTAATAAATGGCTCGGGAGTCCGGGCCGACAGCCGGTACGCGCGTCAAAGCTCGCAACACGCTGCCACAACGATATATTCTTCAAGGTCAATTGCACTCAGATTTACCACAGCGTTCGTGTTTGCAGCCATTCTGTCCGATTATTGATCGGACACTGCATTCATTTTGAAGGGCTTGCGTGTGCGCATTCCAAGGAACGCGTAAGTGCATTCGTCATCTTTTTCGCAGCTATATAAACTTCACGTTGGGTATGTCCTTGATCGCCCGTCCCAATAATGGATATCGTACTCACAGCATCAGATCTGCCTCAACACGACGCACCGCCTGCCATGGACGACGACGGGCTTTCCCTCTGCGACTCTCCGGGAGACCTCGCAGACCTGTCGATGGACCAGCAGAAAGCCACTCTCCAATCTTACATTGATTCATTGCCCTACGAGTGTGAATCCCAGGACATCATGCAGGCCAGACTCGAGGCCATCGTTGGCAAGATTTACATTTGTGCCAAGTCTCAGAACTGGCTTGTCCTCACGACGTGGGACGGTATGCTCCAATGGTACGCATTCGGCATTTTGGTTCTCCTTCTACCATACCCACGATTGGTATGAATGCAGCTGGTTGTTGATGAGATATCCCATGCCCAAGACGACGCGTGCCAAATTGGTTCGCCTGTACTATGAATTATGTATCACTCCGGGCATTGAAGCGCGCGTTATTCGGAGCTGGGCCGATATGCTCAATCGCTTGATTTCCAACAAGTCCGGAATTAAACGCAAGTTAGAGCCCGAGGATCTACAATTACCGTGGGAGCCACTATGGGAAGCCGTTAAGACTCATCTCTGGCACAAAGGCAAAGTGCATGAATCTTCGTAGGCCGTTTATCTCGATCGTGTAGACATCCACTGAAAAGAATACTTTCAGACGTTCCTTGATCACGCTTCTCCTCTATGTCGCCGAACAGTCTAACCGATACTTTGCGCGCGACGAAATCCTAAACATGCTAAATGCATTCATTCCTTTGCTCACGAGAGAAGTATGGTCTCATTTCTCATGTTTCGTATTCCGCTTAT
>QLPD01001550.1:0-21710 GCA_003314085.1 Hymenopellis raphanipes | reverse complement strand
GTCACCGGCGTACGTGGCACCAGAGCCAGCGAGCTCCTCCCTAGGAGACCAGTTAGTCCAAGTTGCGATTAATAGTTTGTTAAAAAAAAACACGTACTCAATGCGGAGAAGAGCATTGTACTTGGCAACACGCTCACTCCTAGCAGGCGCACCAGTCTTGATCTGGCCGACACCGAGGGCGACGACGAGGTCGGCAATGAAAGTGTTCTCAGTCTCACCGCTACGGTGGGACATCATCACACCCCAACCATCCGATTGCGAGAGCTGAGCACTAGAAACAAATCAGAACATATGGGTATATGACGTAGGGAGCGAACACACGCTTGGATGGACTCGGAAATGGTGCCGATCTGGTTGACCTTGAGGAGGAGACCGTTGCAAGCCTTCTTCTCAATGGCGGTCTTGATGCGCAGAGGGTTGGTCACAGTCAAATCGTCACCGACAATTTGGATGCCACTCTTGGCGGTAAAGTGGGTCCACGCCTCCCAGTCATCCTGGTCAAAGGGATCCTCAATGGAGACAATGGGGTACTTGGCGACATAGCTGAGGTAGAGGTCGGCAAGTTCGACACCAGTGATCCACTTGGTGGGGTCCGAGTTGGGGTTCTTGAAGTCCAAGTCGTACTTGCCCTCCTTGTAGAACTCGGAAGACGCGACATCAAGAGCAATCTTGATCTTGCCCTCGTATCCAGCCTTCTTGATGGCCTCTGAGAGAAGTTCGAGCGATTCCTCGGCTCCCGAGACGTTGGGCGCAAATCCACCTTCGTCACCAACGTTGACGGCTAATAAAGTAGTATAGCACGGGCAAGGACACCTTCTAGATTAATGATCAACGTACCATCAATGCCGTACTTGGCGCTGATGACCTTTTTGAGAGTGTGGTATGTCTCAGTACCGATCTTCATCGCCTCGGTGAAGGACGACGCGCCAGTAGGGAGCAGCATGAATTCTTGGAACGCAAGCTTGTTTCCAGCGTGGGATCCACCGTTGATGACGTTGAAAGCAGGGCAGGGAAGGACAAAGGGAGCCTTGATGCCAGCGAGGTCAGCCAAGTGCTGGTAGAGCGGAACACCCTTCTCAGCAGCGGCAGCCTCAGAAACAGCCATCGAGACACCAAGGATAGCGTTGGCACCAAGCTTGCCCTTGTTGGGCGTTCCATCGAGCTTGATGAGGAAATCGTCAATGTCCTTCTGCGCGGTGACCTGGAGGCCCGATTTGATCAGTTCGGGGGCGATGATGGTGTTCACATTGGCTACAGCCTTGGTAACACCTGTGTAAAAAGTAAAAAAAATCAGAGTACTACGAAATTCAATCCAAAACAAACCTTTGCCGACGTAGCTGGTCTTGTCACCATCGCGAAGCTCGACAGCCTCATGGATACCGGTCGACGCACCAGACGGCACAGCAGCGCGGAAACGACCTAGCACAAAATCCATATCAAAATCCATCGCACCACCCCCAGGATAAGTAAAGACCCACCCTTGGACGTGAAAAGGTCGACCTCGACGGTGGGGTTACCGCGAGAGTCAAAGATCTACGCGACCCTCAACAACGAGCACCGCGACGACAGACACACACATACCTGGCGGGCTTGGATTTTGGTGATAGACATGGTGGTTCAAGAGAAGGAGCCGTGGACCGAGTTCCAGCGGGTCTAATGAAGCCTCGCCAATTTTCCCACGCGGCATTAATCGGCTTAACTGTATTCGTTCGCGTTCTCGTTGCGTTCTCGCCCCATAGATCAGCAAAAAATACTCTACTTGTTGCTATTGGGCGTCAGAAATGCCGTGTGCCTTTCGCATACGGTCCTCCTCTACCCAGAGATCATCAAGTCCGAGGTAAGCCCAATACTATGGCAATACAGCATACTCATATTCGCGTGGCAATCTAATCTTGATCGAATCCACTCCCCAACATTCCGACAAGGAATGCCCGCCGACAAGCAAGAGACGGGAAAGTGCCTTTGATTTAGGCGGTATAGACGAGGAAACTCAAAGTTCTTCTGCGGACTGTTCTTCCGGACTCAAGCGGATAGCGGCTTTACCACTTTGGTATACAATTAGCGTGTACCATTTCAGCATGACATGTTCGAGTTGACGTTGCACAGGAGACTTACTGTATTTATATTTGAATGGAGGGCAGGTTATGATGGTGGGTGTCGGCGATTGCTTGAAATGCTTCGTATACAGTATACATCCTTCAACACGACAGCCTACACGACCGCTCCAAGGAAAGTGTGACAACCTGACCCAAACGCGTTTGCCGTTTACGCTCACGTTGAGCTCTGCATGACTGCTGCGACGTCGGCGCCGTGAAGAGATGAGAATTTCAGAGGCAGTGACCTCCGCCAAGCGGCACTGGTGCGTTGGAAAAGGCAGTAAGCGAAAACTGACTATTTGTATCCCGGTTCAGACTCGGACAGTGAAACGGATTCCAGTCACGTCGCGTCTAATTCACGCGGCGCCCGATGCCTCGGTCGACACAGCGGCGCTTCCCATTCCATACTGGTCAGCGAAACGCCATCTCATCCGACGCCTCAGCCAAGCTCACGTTGAAATCAGACTACCGGTGGCTGTCTGGAACATGTCTGAGTCCTTTCCTTCCGCGATGCTGTCAAGATCATCCAGGACGACGAGCTTAACGTCCAGAATCGGAATCGGAATCCTGCCGCCTCGAGGTGTTGCTCGCCGCAGGGCAAAAAGTTCGTAAAATTTACCTTATTATATGGCTTGAATCAGTCTTCGTCTTGGTAACGGCCAGTCTTGCTATTTCTTTGAATGTTGCACCTGCTTGATTCGTCTAGAATTGGAGTCGGTTTTGCCCGACGTGCCGACTGACGTGGCGATGAGGTCCCGAGAGACGGCGCTGCATAGGCTTGAGGTTCGTGCATTTTAACGTCTCTGCGTGTATCCAGCTAACATTCAAGTCAGTCCCCTCGAAGACTCAGAAAGGATCCACGCCAGCACGTCACATCCAAGCCCAGTCAAATGGAAAAGTTTCTTTGGCTTTGGCCAGCGAGATGTCGCTCACCGCGGGGCAAAAATGTCAGGCGAATTTGTCTCTATTTCTGATGTAAATCTGACAGTTTTCGCGTTAGTTAGTCTTCGCCTTGGAAACGGTGAGTTGTACCTTTGTCTTCACTGCGATACACGCTCAAACTCTTCAGAATTGGATTCGGAGTCGCCCGACGCGGCGGCTGATGGCAGACCTGACGACGGGGCCACAGAAATAGGCGGCTTGAGCTCGGTTCGCTTGAGGTTCGCACATCTTAACATCTTCGCTGGTATCCAGCTAACAATGTCAGTTCACTCGACCAGACTTCGTACGGCACCCTCTACCTTCAGTTCATCACCGAAACGGGCTTCAGGCAGCGAGATGTCGCTCGCCGCGGGGCAAAAGAGTCAGTAAACTTTTTGAGGTCGGTTCCAAGGTCAATTCGCGATGAAACAGTGAGATTACCTCAAATTTAGATGTCGTACGCGCTCAACTGCTCCAGAACCGAGCTCAGGATGGCAGAATACACGACGGGTGGAGAACGTGAACGAAAGCATAACGACTTTGATTCTAGGAGGAATTCAGGCCACCTGCGATTTGAAGCATCAGTTACAATATCATAGATCAATAATACAGGTACACTTACCTTCTCAGCACGAGAGAGCGGCTGAATTTAGTCCAGAACGAGAAGAAACACACAGCGCCATGTAACGAGGCAACGACGACCCCATGTGGACTTGATGAAGATCTGGAGGTGATGGTTCAAGAGAAGGAGCCGTAGACCGTAGCGCGGAAAGAACTCTTGCCCTGCGCGACGAGTGTCCACCATTTCTATCACCTGAATCATGTCATTTAAAGTTTGTGAGCTGCGAATTTCCAAAAACTTGAAGCCCTGGTTGGTGCTAAACGGTCCGCTTCCCTGGTGGTGGCGTTTCCTTCTATATTGATCATATGGAAGTGAATCTTGATTCGGTCTCTGTTTCGTTTCTGCGCCCCTTACGCTCCCTTACGAATGATATAAGAACTTGAAGAAGGTTTCCATGACGGTCTTTGCAGTATCATCATCCTCATGTCTGTCGATGTAGGGTTCAAGACTGAGAAGCCGTAGGTGGTCTTTTATTTCTTAAGTCTTCGCTCGAATGATACTTATAATGTAGGTTTGTCCCTCTGGAGATCACACGGGGAGATATTATGCTTGGGTCAATCGCTTTCGGGTTCTATGCAAGTACCTTTTTACGTTCATGGGGATTACTTGCGTTCTCATCGTGGACTTGTGAGGCTAGTTTGGATTTGTGATCTACGTGTTTTGGACGGCTGTCAAGGAGACGCGTCGGGCCTCGAGGGTATGTAGGCGCGCTAACTTGTCGCCGGCCACTAAAGCTACTACTAGTTTTCGGCCTACATCTTCATGGTGTGGCTAGAAATCCTGGCAAACACGACATACGCGGTACGCCATACTATTAACTTTCTCTCAAAGCCCAAGTTGGTATTGAACGGTACTTGCATAGATCATTGCCTGGCTTTACCTGTGCGTAATATTTCCATGGACGGGGAGCTCGGCGCGGATGAGTCTGAAGTACATAATGGCACTAGAGCGGAACACATACCGCCAAGTATATGGTTCTTCCTCGCCTGTATCATCTGCTGGATTGCACAGGTCAGCCCCCCACCATTGGAAATCGCGGCCGACGGTCCCCCCCCCCCCAAAGTACTGATATTCATACTCGGACTCCGCAGGTGCAATGTCTGATGCTCATCATCGTCAATAGACTGTGTATTCTGTTCTCGAGCCCGAGGAAGCGGGTGGGTTTTCGTTTCCATTTGACAAGTTCAAGTTGGGGATCTCACTCCCCGTAGGCACTCCTCAAGTACTCTGTAGCAGGACTTGTTACCTTGATATCGATATCCACGGCTTGTATCTGTGAGTTCGTCGTTTCGGACTTGTCGAGCGCGATCTTATGGTATCGTGTCCTTTGAAGGGATCCCTGCTCAGTTGCAGATTAACCACACGTATATCAATGTACGAGCTTCCTCCGTATTTGTGGAAATGGGATCTGAACGTGAACCGATTGGCAGACGAACAAGTGGTATGACCGGTTCGAGAAGGCTGTTTATCTTGGTAAGTGCCACACGCGTACGTACGGAGGGGAGGGACTAATGAAGGGTAATCGCAGTACTCGATCTCGCCCTCAACATTCTCTTCATTCGATTGGTCAAAGGAAGGCTAGTTGATCATGGTCTGACAAAGTATGATAAAGTCATGAAGTGAGTGTATCATGCTACTTGTTTCTCGCGTCTTCTTGACTGTTTGATTTGCGAAGGTTCAACCAGAACATCATCATTATATCAATTGGGATGGATGTCCTCCTGCTCGGGGTGACGGCGCTGCGGAATCCTTTCGTATACACTCAGGTGGGTCTTCCTTCCATGCGGGGTGCTCAGAGTCAATGCTCATACCTTCTATGTAATGTAGTTCCACCCCATCACATACATAGTGAAGCTGCAGATCGAGATGACCATGTCCCAGCTACTCATTCGAGTCGCCCGGTCTACTGGTATCAACGTCTACAACGAGGAGAAGGGGCACGTTAGCACGGAAAGCCTTAGCTACGGTCATGGCACTGGCGCTAATACACGATCGCAAGGGCCTGTGTGAGTATCGCGTCTCCTCTGCCCAAGACAATGCTGACATGAATGCTGCAATAGAGCTGTCCACATCGATACTCACATATACGCTCATGGTGGGGATGAGTTTGGTTAGTGTCACGTCCTCTTGATCCGTGCAACAGCCTTATTATCATCCCTATAGAAATGGACAACCGCGATAGTAAACCGACGGCGCAAGGATCGGAGTCGAATAGAGAGGACATCAAAATAAAAGACTCGACACCGGTTTGACGGGCTATCATCCCGCTGTTTTCTGCACCTCATTGTACTATACTATAAACGCTCGTTTAATGATATGCGTCTGCTCGATGCTTTTGAGAACCTTTCGACAATCACGTGGGCACGCGCACAAAGGCGATCGTCGATCACGTTCTTCGACGGGTCTTTTCTTGCCACCATCATGAGGCTCTCAAAGCGCCTTTTCCGCGACTGGGTAAAAAATGCGCACATTACTCCTGCCGTACCCGCGCCTGTTCAAGTCCCAAAGCCCACGATCGAGGTCCCCACCCATGTAGTGTTCTTCAAATCCTCCTCCAGAATCAACTATCCCAAGCTTGAACCAGTCCTTGACACCTATGGCGGACTCTCAAGGCTATACTTAGCTCCTTCCAAGAAGGCAGCGCTCGCGGAGTACACTGATCAGGAAGCTGCGGATCGCCTGAACGCGGAGAGAATTGGGATGCTTACAGGCGACGAGCATTTCCAGATCGTGGACAGTCTCGCGATAGAGGACGTGACGCACGTACAGCCGTCCAAGGCCCTCCGGATTACCCAGGTGCATTCGTGCGCACGTAAGAACCCGCGCTTACTCGTGGACGTGTTGAGGCTCTTTGATGTGGCTCGGGTTTATCAGCGTGCGTTGCCAAATGCTATTCTTCTGGGCATATGTTTTGAACTGTGTGTGTATATGTAGGCACGGACAGAGGCCTGGCGTATGCATTTTTTGATAGTCAGGAAGGCGCGGATGTGGCACTTGCACAGATGTGGTCCAAGGAAGGAGTCAGCCTACACAATATCAGGATGCATGGCAACTATATTCCTACAGGCCACCCTGGTGGTCCTCACTGTGAGTTCACGTTGCGTCCGTTTTCTCCTCCTGCGCTTATTCCGCGTACAAAAGGGCGCGTAGCTAGAGCGTAGCCGCGCCTATACATCATTGACTCGCCACCGTTAAGGATGACAAGCAATATCTGGCTCAATTGCCCTTTCGGTCTCGTCTTTACGACTCGACGAGGGCGTGCTAGAACAGCCACACGTTGGCTGTTCGCACTGTTATACTCATATTCCATTCTACTATAGAATATAGGACCGAGGGTCGGCGGTTTTTGGTTCTTTTGGTGTAACAATGACTTTTTTCTGTCTTTGGTATGTCTTGTTATGGTTAAAAGTTCTGCCTTGGTGAGCACCTCTAACAATGGACGGTTGTCGAGAGGTGCTTACTTAGATGTGATACCAGGCGATTTATGTACTTCAAGAAAACTCAACTACCGTATATTTGATCACAAAGTCTTCGCGGATGGACCCGACTTGACTTTTCGGTGTTATACGTCCATTGAAAGGTCAATAACGGTTGACATTTACGAACAGCAGGCCTCCCATCTCTTAGGAGATACATCTCATGGGAACCTCGTGTTCACAATAGCCTTGCAATCCATTGTGCTGAGTGTACATTCTTTTACTTAAGTATTTCATCACTCCACTCCGAGATTTTCCAGATGAACAATGAATTTACAGCGTAAGACGAATGCGGACGATTCGCCCCTCAAGGCCTCGCACGCGACATCAATTGTTTCGGGCGTTGAGTTGATGGATTGATTCAAAATTCCCATAAGAGGTAGCTGTTGACCCCAATTGATGGCCTAAACACAAGCCAACAGATGGATTGCTTACCATATCTGTCTATATCCATGCCCAATTGACCTAGCACAACATCCAAGGGGGTTCGTATAAAGTTCGGTTGGGACAACCATGACCGACACAACATTTCCCGCCCACCATGGTCAACGAAAACACTCCTCTCCGCCGCCGCAACTTCTCTATTCGCCATTTGTCTGGCCACGTCCAGCGGCGCTACAATGCGTACAAAAACCACCAGACCATCGCCCCCGGCAACCTTTCCCGCAAGCGCAAGCAGCGCAAGGTTAGGGCCCACAACAACATCACTCTCAAAGTGAAGACATTCGTCACCTCCTCCATCCCGACGCAGCCAAAGCAGGAGGCCTTAGTCCCCGTTCTCCTTCCCCGCCAGCTGATGCGCTCAGAGCCGCTGTCGGAAGATGTTACTATCCCCGAGATGGAAAATACACCAGCCCAATTTGTGCGAGACAGCCTTGCCACCTGCGGCCCACGGCTGTTCCGCGACCTCTCAATGGCGCAGACCCATGTCGACTCCGCCAACGCTCAGGCCATTCCCACCTCCATCAAGGTCACCGTTCCGGGCTCTGAAGCTCGCCCCACCCACGTCCTCGCCGCTTTCGCGCCCAAGACATCCAATGTGACCCTCTTCCCCGTGCACGACGTCGTCCTCGCCGCCCATTGCCAGAATTATCCCCGCATGGTCGTCTCAGAGCCTCTCCCAGCCGATCACGTCCCCGTGCAGCCGTTCTGCATCCCTCATCCGGCTTCGTACGGTCCTCTATCGCAGTACCTCTACACCCACCGCCAGGACATGCTTTTCTCCACCCTATGTGTACCCACACCTGCGCCCAAATTCTTTCCTTCCGAGGCTCATGTGTCGAGCTCGGAGCCGCTTTCCCTATCGAAAGAGGACATGCGTGCGTTTGCTCGGGAGTTATCCGAGACGTATACGCAGCACAAGCTACTGCAGTCTATCAGCTCGATCCACGGGCTGTACAAGAATGTGGTTGCACTTGGGATCCACGACGATGGGTTGTGGGAGGTCTTGGATGTCCTTTGGGGTGTATATCTCACTGCTGTGGGATGGAAAGTCGAGGGCATCGCCACTGGCGAGGTGCTCCCGAACTTTTCGTCGGATGATTGATTTCTTATGCTTCATGCGCATTTTCTTTTTCTTGACTCTCATGCACGCATCCCTATACCCTCGCAATTATCATTATGTTAGTTAGATATGTACCTTACTGTTTACTACTATGGGGAGAAAGAAGAAATCCAAACACACTTGTATAAACGAACTTGCCGGTGTGAACTCTTGAGAGCTTTGCCTAAGTATTATCCATTGATTATTAATCATGGATAGTAATAATCAATTTTTCTCTAAACTTCCATGATCCCGCACCTCTGTGCTCGTCGACTGCCACAGACATTCCTGCACTGCAGGCGCACCTTCACCACACTCACGCGCGAAGTGCACCTACTGACATCCGACCCCATACGGCACCCGGACCTCAAAGCGGGCCTTGACAAGTACGGCGAGATCACCACGCTCTGGCACAACGCGCGCGTATCCATCGTCGAGTTCCGCCACAAGGACGCGGCGGACAAGCTCGCTGCAGAACAGCCGTTTAATGTGGGCGACGTGAAGGTGACGCCTATACCCGCGAGCTACGCGCCCGAGGTCGTCAAGCTCCCGAAGAACAAGCCGCCCGCGCTCGATCCCGAAGCGCCGAAGAGCAGAGAGCTGAGGCTGGAGAATGTGCCCGTGTCGTATGGCGCTGATCCCGAGATGGTGCTCAATTTGTTGAAAAGGTTTGATGTGGTTTCTGTAGAGATGTGTGCGTCGTCGCGTCTTTACTTTAGGCCTCGCTCACTTATGTTGCATGCTAGTAACGTTTAATGAAGCAAAATTCTTCCGGCCTTGGGCGTTGGCGCTCTTTGCGACACAGGAAGGCGCGGATAGGGCCATGGAAGCGATGTACTCTGAGACGGGGATTGGGTTTTTCGCTCACAAGATCTACGGCAAGTATACTCAATCGGAGGATATGGAACGCGATGAGAGATGTGAGTTTTGTGTTTCATTACGCCCTACACTGCTCTCATTGTGTCTACAGGGATTAAAGCTGAAGCGTAGCTGCGACAAAAATTGCACACGCATTCAACGTATGTTTCGCGTGAAGTTCTCTACTTGACATTTGCTGGCTCTAGATCAGTACCTTGTACATAGATAATACACTTTTACTTTCGCATTCAACCACGTCTCGTCACAAAGTTTTCCAAGTCATGCGAGGTGGCCACTGCAAGGACAAATTTGCGGTCATAATCGGTGACTGCAAAGGCGAAATTGAGGTCAGAATCGGAGAAAAGAACAGGGAGCGCACCCAAGGCGAAGATATTACTCTGGAGGAAAGTCTCCAGCTCGGACAAGGATGAGCCCGGCGTGATGAGTGTATAAGGCTCTGTCGCGGTACGCTTGAACTTGGTCATGTATTTCAATACGCGGTCATCCTAAGGACCAATATTAACAAGGGCAACGACGGCATATTATGCAACGCGTACGGGATTTGCCTTGCCCGCTTCCCATATCTGCTTAAGCTTCGCCACGTCGAGGTATCCCAGTGGTTTCCGATTTCCGTCGAGCACTCTGTCGTGGGCTTGTGAGCTGAACGACATTCAATGTGCATGACGAGTCATTCGCACGTACGGTATATGCGAAAAATCGCGATCGTAGGCCAGCTCAATCGCCCGGGATATCACTTCTGTCGACGGTAAAGCAAATGCAGGCGGTAGTTGTAGGTCCTGGTTATATTTGCTATCTTAGTCTAGGATGGCGGAATGAAGACCCTGCTCACTGACCTCGACGACGGCGCCGCGATATTTGTCTACGCTCGGTGAGGTGGCCATGGCGGGTTGCTGGAGAGGAGGAATCACCGAGTAAGCCCAGAGGCGTCAAGTAAGGCGAGTACGAGAGGCATGTTTCGTTTCAGGAGATCATAACGCGACGATGGTCAGAATGTTTGGCAATCTCGGTTGGAGTCAACAAGGGACTTTGAAAAAATGAGAGTGGAAGACGTTCATTGACAAACAGCCTAAGGCGGCCTTAATAGAGGCGGAAGACGCTCTAATTTCAAGCATCTCTATGTACTTAAGTCAGCGAGAAACTTGAATGAATGCGTAGCGCCTAACACTGAGTGGTATTTTCTTCGTTCGAGACTAGCGATGCACGAAAGATCTCAGAGGCCTGAGCTCGCAGGCAGAATGCTGCTATTCGGTACCACTAAAATAGCGATGTTTTACACCAAGTTATAAACACCGTTGGGCTGTGGGCGCTACGCGTTCGCCTGCAGACTCCGAAGGACGCCGGTCTATGCGCGTTAGACCCTACACACTTGATTTCCATTCAGTTCCGTGTTGCCTACATAGCATAGGACTTGTAATGGTGTTCTATGCATTGACGGGTGGGGGTGGACCCTTATATATACGGCAGAGGCATCGTCGAATGAAACGGTAGAATTGCGAGCGTCTCCTCACGCCACTAAAGAGGATGTCCATTAAAATCTTGGGCGCAGTTCATGGCACGTCCTTACCACACCGTCACTAAAGCACGCGTCTGCCTTGATCTTCTCGCGCACTTTGGGAGAACAGTTAGCTCTGATTTCGTATCCCGTACCATACATGCATGATGCGACGTACTCTTCAACGTTCTCAGCCTCGCATATCATTACAGCGCCGAGCATTCTCCTTGGTTCGGTGGGGTCTTCAGAGTCGTCGGATAGAACAATACCAGCAAAATCTCCAGGAAGGAAGGAGATTAATGGAGAGCACTGTATAAGTAATGGTTGAGGATGCATACCGGGCCGGATACATACACCTTCAATTTTAGTTGAACACGCCGATCTCTTTCATGAAGGCGACTTGCTCGTCAGAGCCTGCAAGGACGATGACTGTGAGGCCTTCGCACTTGGCAATTTGGATGATCATTCTAGACAAAGCTGGGAAAGAGGTTACTTCAAGGTATGTAGCTGATTGCCGCGTACGATCCTATGGGGCCGGCGTCTGTTGTTACAAAGACGACATCGCCCTAGGTGGGATTGCTACCATCGAACAATTTACCGGTTTAGCATTTGCAAGCTTTCTCCACACGAATAACTCGTAAAGCCTGAAACGTTGACTTAAGCAAGCGTCAACGTCTCGGATTGGAGCACATACGGCTTTCCGAGGGTGGATTCCGGCTGGAGGTAGCTGAGTACAAGGATGCCAACCGTGGGGATGCTAGACAGTAAACGTGCAACGTGAGTTTCGACATTTGGTTCGCGCATTGGGCAGCATGAGACGAGGCTGCCCAACTCCTCCTGTACACCTACAATGTCATTGGCACGCAGGCGACCCCATATGAACAAGAGTTTTAATGAGAATGTCGCCATCCAGTTTGATCCTCGAAATTTATGGTCTCCGTTGTATCGTACACTGTCGTCTTCCCAGGTTCAGGATAAGCTTCACGGCAAGTCAAGCTGAAGTTTATAGTAGTTGTAGCAGCTAGGGAGTAGGTATATCGTTGAAATCAGCCTCCCGTGATTTACAAAGGACATAGGGAATGAGCCAGATAGGTGCGACCACAGACAGATGGTGGACCATGCCTATGGACTTGCACATGTTACTTCCGATGACGTGAGAGTCAGCTGCCTCCGTAGAGCTCGCTTGATGGCGTGATGCGCCGGTAAAGGTAGAGAGCATGCGTTCAGAGTTAGGCTTCTTCGACATTCTCCGCCTCTGAGGCTTTGAGAAACGAGGGGTCAATCAAGCGCAGTATCCGCAATATCCGGGTGGCTGGGCTTTTGTTTGGCACCACCCCTCTGTGCCAAACTTTCCAGTCGCGTCGTTTTCTTTCCGCCGCTTACCTTCCACCATCATCTTGACATCACAGCAACACTAATGAAGGATCTCTCGCCCTTGACATCAGACGACGAAGACAACGACACGCCGAGCAACTCGACAATGAACTCCGAAGAGTCCCACAGTGCGCCGCCAACAGTTGCAAAATCGCCAGCAGTGACACCAGCATCGCAAGGTAGGCGAATTTGTAGGGTTTCCAAGTATTTTTCATATCTTCTCCAAAGGTGTCCAGCGATTTCCTTCTGCAGTGTTGCAATCGCCGCTGAGATTGAAGACGGCGTCGCCTCGCGGTACGTGAGCTCGTTCTGCGCCATCAGTACATCCTCTTGACGCGTTTATGGCAGGAAAACCTCCTGGACTATCTTGGCTTACCAAAAGTGAAGGCAAGCAACCCGACACAAACGTGTCGTCTCAATCTCGTGCTAATAGTACGACTTTACTGTCTCTGCAACTACTATGACACTCATACCGTGTTATCAGGCAAGGCACCCGCTTCCCAGACTGCATCCGAATCACAGGCCAACGAATCTACTGCCAGCATTCGGCGTCCACGCCCTCAACCCGTGTCGGTGACTCCCGAACCAGACCTGCCACAAGCGCCTTCCAGCCAGTTGTCTCAAGCTCGGCCTTTTCCAATGGATAGTCCCTCAAAAGCGCCCGTGATAGACGCAACACCTATCGAAATTGAAGACTCAGAACCGTCAGATGACGATACCGTACTTCCCCCACCTGTGTTCTTGTCACAAAGTTCCAACAAACTGAAGCACTCTCAACAAGATAGCCAGCTATCACAGATGCGCGAGAAGATGTACCCGAAATACGAGGTAAGTTTTTCCATGTAGAGAGATTCACAACAAATGCCGATTTCCCAAAGCAGAATGCTAATCCTTCAACACCATCTCCTTCTAAAGCTAAACCCCGACCTAGCAATTCCCCTCTTAAACATGAGGTCATTTCTGTCAACACTACTCCCGCAAACTCCCCTGGTCCTTCCCAGAAATTCAGTCCCCTTACTCGCCGAGAGCAAGAGAGTGCCACGACTGTGAAACGAAAGCTCGAAGACGAGGAAGAACAACTACAGCCACCCAAGAAGAAAGCAAAGTCAAAGAAAAGGAGACGAAAGAGCGAGCTTCACTGGGTGCTAGATGGGAACGTTATAATCGCTATTGATAACGTCGAATTCCGGCTCCATCGCAGCTCGCTCATTAAACGCAGTACTTACTTCAAGGACTGTGTGTTCGGTGGGGCGGGGGAAGAGCGCATTGACGAATACGTCGGACCAGAGGACAACCGACTCCCGCTGTATACAATCAAGGAGGATAACGTGACAGCGGAAAACTTTTCCATTCTCCTGGATGTCATTGAGGATCCTATGTACGTTTGATACCTTTCTCTGCTTCCTTACCAACTCAGGCATCTTCTAGCACTTACCTGGATGGGTCTGAGCTAACATTCGAAACTGTCGCTGCTGTTCTGGAGGTGGCAGACGCCCTGTCTTTCGAATCGTACTACACTTGGGCGTTGAAAATCGTCGAGAAGAAGTGGCCATCCTCCCTTGAGGACCTTACACCGAAACCTATACCATACGCGATGGACACCGTCATTCTCTCGATAAAGTGCAACGTTCCGAGCATCCGGAAGCGGGCTCTATACGAGCTATTCCGCACCGAAGATTTGGAGCATACTTTGAAGAATTACACCCCCGACGAACTTGCTGCAATTGACCTTTTACGAGTACCCAGACAGAAGCTCACGGAGTCTTGGGTCCAGGAGGTCTTATTCATTGCTCTGGAGCGTTGTGACGTCGTTCCATGTGTGGAGACGACTGATCCGACTGCTCATATGCGCTTAGTACGAAACTCGGGTATTCTGGATGAATATTCTCGTGACCAAGTGTGCGGCTTCAAGGCTCTTGCTGATTTCGATTGGAAGGGAGCAGGCTTTTGTGACGCCTGCGCGGAGAAAAGGAAAGACATCTACTCCAAGAGAAGGGAAAGGATATGGAAGGATTTTGACGGTTGGTTCAAGTTGTAGCGCCTGCAGGTGACGGGACCCTTTTTTTCTCTTTTTACTATGTTATAACCTCAAGTATTGTTTGCTGAATTTGGCATCTTGTAGTACACTCCTAAAGGCACCCGCGCTCCCACAATGTTCCCGTACAGACTCAATCCATCACTTTGTTTATAGCTCGTTGGTCAACGGATCGCTGCGCATGTCACTTGTCAAGCAAACGCATGGACACTAGAGCGCTGACAGAGGGTACTTGGACCTTAGTGGCGCACGTCCCAGGCTCAGCGGGCCCGTGCCTGTCCTGTTGAACCGCGTATCGCCTTTCGGCATTCTCACGCGTCCAGTTGGCGGTAGTAACCGTGCATTCGCTAACATTAACTAGCCTCAGTCACTTCGCACCAAGTCCACGGACTTGGTATTCGACTCAATCAGTACCAGCGACGGGTTCTTGGTCCATGTTGACCTATGACGGCGCAAGTGCTTGCCTTTTTTCGTCAGGAACGGAAGATGACGCACAACTTTTCATGCCGACTTTCGGTGCAATTTTTGGCTCTAAGCTCCATAGACGGCGTAGGTCGACGCGAACCATGGAACCTGATTCCGTTTATCAGGCCTACTCCTGAGTGACAAAAATAGAATGCGAAGATGTTTGGATGAAGAGCAACAGGTATGACTATCCGTTTGAGCAATAACACCGCATGCTCATGTTTGCATCCGTCTCGTACTCAACAACAGCTCCTACGCACATCGGGTACATGGAGGTTATGCTATTTTTACTTTCGATCGTGTAGCAAGCAGTTCATCTCCCGCAAAGATTTTACTGAACTTTTACAGTGCCTTAGGCGCTAGGTTTGTCGTGAACCTCGCTACCAGGGTGTAACTAACCAGAGCTCTCCACGAAAGCAACGACCGTGGACTTCACCTCCACAGTAAGAGGCTGAAAACGCAACTCTGTAAACCGCTTTTCCGCATGTCCTTACTAACCCACTGTCTCAGATGACATTTGGATAGGGATACGACATTCATTCAGTTGGGCCCCTCTCAGGGCCTGGCTTGCTCATCTTTCTACCGCATAGAGCTGCTACGGTTGGTGTCCAAACGATAGCATGAGAATCGGTGAGCCATTAACGGGTCCCTGGGTCCCTTCTGAGGTGTATAAAGAGGCGAGTGACTTTCGCCAATACTCATCGAACACACCTGCTCACCCAGATGTTCAGTCTTTCGCTCTCTTTCGTGCTTCTCGCCGCTCGACTTGTCTCGCTCGCTCGCGCTGCCGATGTCAACTTCACTTTTGACATTGCCAACGATGTCGTCTCGCCAGACGGCTTTGAGCGGGTTGGAGTTATCAATAATGGTATCTTCCCCGGGACCTTGATTCAGGCTAACAAGACCGATGTCTTGCACATCCAGACCAACAACCTCTTGACCGACCCGACTATGAGGTACTGTGGCGTTCAAGGCTACTTTTCATGATGCTCACCGTGGTTTACTGTTAACAGGCGCAGTCTGACTATCCATTGGCATGGTTTGGTCAGTGCTCTCCACCTCAGTTTACGACTTTTCATATTTACCATGCGCCACAGTTCCAAATGAGGACCGCCTCAGAAGACGGACGTGAGATTTCTATGACCGATGGATCAACGATATCAAGCTAACCCGTTCTCTTAGCGGCGTTTGTCAATCAGTGCCCTGTTGCCCCAGGGCATTCTTACACTTACGATAGTAAGCTTTAATTCAATTCCTCGTTACACAAGTTTGATTCGTACTGTTCAGTCCCGTTGAACGGACAGGCGGGAACGTACTGGTACCATAGTCATCTGGCGTCTCAGTACGTCGATGGGCTCCGCGGGTAAGTGTCCTATGAGTTCCAGACATCAACGCATCTGACCGGTCCCAATTACTAGCCCCCTTGTCATTTATGGTAGGTATTCTTTTGACCGTGGGATCAGTCATCAAAGTAAACTTCGTTTCCAGACCCCGAGGACCCGCATTTGGGCCTTTACGATGTCGACGATGCGACGACCGTCATCACTTTGGCCGATTGGTATCATTTGGTGAGCAAAAATTCCCCTGCCCCCGTGAGCGGGATCTTCGTATACTAAAACGTTCATGTAGCCTTCTATCGGTATTGCTGCGAAATATCGCGAGCAAAGCCCTTTCCATGAACCGGTGCGTGAAATGGCTGTAATGCCTGTTATCGTGAATCTGACCTCAAACAGATTGCCGACAGTGGGCTCATCAACGGCAAAGGTCGATTTATCGTAAGCAGCTTCAGCTTGTTCACTTTCCTTGCATTAACTTTTTATCAGGGTGGTCCGCTCGTCGACTGGTCGCGTATCAACGTCGTTGCTGGAAAACGTTACCGCTTCCGATGCATAAACATCTCTGGCTATGCACAGTTTACTTTCGCCATTGCTGGCCACTCAATGACGATCATCGAGGTTCGTGGCGTCTCTCGAGGTCCGACTACGTTGCTAAAGACTGCGAACAGGTTGACGGTGTCAGTCACGAAGCCTTGACTGTTGACTCTTTCCAAATTTTGGTCGCTCAACGCTTCTCGTTCGTGTTGACTGCGGATCAGCCCGTTGACAATTACTGGATCAGGGCTCCTTTGCAGGAGCACCATCAAGCCGACAATCCGAACTGTGAGCTCCAGCTTTCTGCATTACAACCTCTCGTCTCATCATTCGTGCAGTGGATGGGAACAATGTCTTCGCCGTCCTTCATTATGAAGGAGCGCCAGACGCAGATCCCACCGGTGACCAAAATTTCGGTACAAACAACGAGCTTCAAGAGCACCTTCTAGTCCCCGTCTTCAACCCCGAGGCTCCTGGAGGCGCTGGGCCGGCCGACCACTCTATCGATCTGAAATTCCAAGAGACCGTCAATGCCACCACTGGAGACCGCATCGTAGGTCGCTCTTTGTGGTTTCTTTTATCGAAGTTTCTGACAACTTTTAGTGGACGATCAACGGTCTGAGCTACATTTCGCCTGACTTGCCAACTCTCCTCAACATCCTGGCCAACAACTTTACCAGCATGGCGAGCTTCGCGCCTAACGAGAACACAATCATCCTCAACTTCAACGAAACTGTTGAGCTCGTCATTCATGGATCTGCGGGTGGTAAGCTTATGATGTTCGGTATATCCCACGGTTCTCACTCATCGCACTCTGTTAGGCCACACTCAGTAAGATATAATTCATCGACTGTTTGATATCTGGACATTGACTGTGTTGAAGCCCTTTCCATCTTCACGGCCATGCTTTCTCTGTTGTACAGGGTATGGAGGGACCGAAGAACTTTGTTAACCCACCTCAACGCGGCAAGTGTCAGCTTAAAGATGTCTCTGTGCTCGTGCTCATTCATGGTAGATGTGGTCGGTATTGGAGGGTCTACCGTGATTATTCGTTTCCGAGCTGACAACCCCGGCCCATGGTTCTTGCATTGCCACATTGGTACGATATAGTTCCAAGTTCAGTGTCTGCGCAGCATCTGACCCCGATTTCAGATTGGCATCTGGAAGCAGGACTTGCCGTCGTGTTCGCAGAGGCTCCCCCGCAAGAACGCGCGGGTCCTCAGTCTTTGATCATCAAGCAAGAATATCTCGACTTGTGCCCCATCTACGATGCTCTCCCCGCGGAGCTGCAGTAGATAATTAGGTCTTCTAACGTCTTCATGTAAATCATTCCTCAGTTATCTGTTCTTCGGTCAACTTTTCGCCATTCTCTTCTGCTCCGTAGTGCATAGTCTACTTGTATCTATACTTTGGTGACGAAGCTTTGTAAAATACTCTTCAAGATATCACTTTTGCTGTATTCCTGGAGTCTTCGGCATGTCTGCTGTCACGACGGAAGGGAGCTCGGGCTTGTAACCGCGAGTGTCGATCCAGTTCTGCTCAATCGCCAGCAGACTATCGATGGAATTGAGCACGGTGTCTTCCACACCGATAAACTGCGCCTCGTCCATCCCCAGCACTTCCTTCAGGCGGCCCATATCGCAGTGCAGCTTGAGCGAAGGATACGTAGGGACTTTCTTGGTCGTCCACCTTGAGGCGACTTGTGGCCTCTTCTGCACCACAAATTTGCGTACGGCTTCCAGGTCAAGTTCATGAGGAGATCCGAATATGAGGCGTTTACGCCCGACAGAGGAAGCGGGCGGAGCCTTCAAGGCCAACACGTGTGCTTTGGCAACGTCTCGCACGTCGGCGTAGTGCACATTCGGAGGGAACATTGTGCTGTCTGGGAATAGCAGTACATAGATCATTCCGAGGGAAGTTATGCCGCCTATGGAGGGCTCAGGCACTTTAAAAGTTTCAGCGACCGGTCCGTAGATGAAGGGAGGATTGACTGCGTATGAAGTTAGTTGGCCGCCTTCCGTATCTTGTTTGAACGGTGAACGTACTGGTGGTGATATCAAGGTACGGATGTGCATCAGCATATGCCCATAACTCGCGTTCCGCGACGGTCTTTGCAGCCCCGTAAACTGCCATTCCAGTGAGGCCGTACGCCTGTTCTTTGGTGACCGGATTCCAATCTGATATGATGGTCAATAAGATGAACAGACTTTAGCGAGGGATTGTACCCTGGTCAGTCGTGCTCCCCCTCGGATTGCGAGCAGTAGCGATGGTGCTAGTGACCACTATCTTCTTGATGCCCGCCTTGTCAGCTTGTCGGACGACATTGAGAGTCCCTTCAATCGCGCCCTGGGATAAGTTAAATAAGGGATGTCAACAACGGGTAGGTTAACGTACCCGTAGCACTTCTTGTGCATCATTTCTAGAGGGTAAAGGCGCCGCTGAGTGGATTACGGCAGTAGCACCTTCGAACGCAGCAGGAAACTCGTCGATGGCGACGTCAGCCACCGAGATGACTTGGAATTGCGCGCCGTATTTCGCGTACAACTCGCGAAGCTGCTGGACTTTGGCGCCACGGGCGGCACTGGCGGAACGAGAGTATGTAAACGCGCTCAATAGATTATGGTAAAATGAACGTACGCTCGAACGCGATAGCCAGCTTTGAGTAACTCTAGTAGAATATGAGATCCGACGTATCCTGTGCCGCCGGTGACCTGTATTCTAGGCGTTGGATTGGGGATCGCAAACCGAGAAGAGACACGCACAAAGATCAACTCCGATGAAGACATACTTGTCGAGTGGGTCGAGCTTACAAAAGGGAGAAATCTTGTCTCTTTATACCTCCAACCTGAACATAGACTTCTCGTCAGGTGGTGCTCCGACACGGACTGTGATACGGTAATACGGCGGGCACAGGCAAATACTGATGATAGAGATGGTCAAACTCAGTGCAAGATAGTCAGCTCGGTCGTTCTATATTCGTCATACCGGAAGATCTCAAAGCAGACAGTCGACAACCGTTGGACCAGGTGATATCACGGAGTCGCTGCATGACAAACTCCGAGTTCTTCTGTCCGAGGTAGTAGAAAAAAATATAACGGGTCAAGTAAGAGGGGTGTGTGGTGGGAAGACGCAACTGTGGCGGAATCGGGATCGCTGATGACTAGGTTCTGGTCCTGGCTAGGAAGAGGCAAGCGGGTGGCAGAGATTATTCTAACTTATGCTTCATGCTGTACGTTTATACAATGCTGCTTCTTACTCATGCAATGTCCAGAGTAGTTGGTATTTTTTTGTATCATCGTTGACCTGACTGATTAATGACTCACTTGAGAAGAAAGAGGATTATGTAGACCATCCACTGCCCAGTATGAGTTCGAGGAATGTCATGGTGGAGGGAAGGAAAGAAGAGGGACACCAGATACTGGAGGGGGGAGGGGGAACCATCGCCTCCCTTCTACTCGAGGGAAGAGGGGGGTTCTCACACGTGGCTCCTCTTTGGGGGAAAGGTGGGCTTGATGAGTAAACTATATATGGTACCCTGATGACTCTGTACATCAAATACAATACGAAACTGCCCGTGATGTCCACCCCATTTTTGTAAAGCTTAATGTCCCCTTCGGGGTGACATACGAAAAAATTGGTATGTCGACTTTGGGCCAGGAAAAGGCTGAAAAAGCTGATTACGTCATCAGGAACGATACAGAGAAGATTAGCATGGCCCCTGCACAAGGATGACACGCTGTTTCAGAGTGGCTGCTCCAAGGAGCACAATATTTATTTTGTTTTGAGCCCGGAATGAAGAAGAACGAGCGCGATTGAACGTTGGAAGGTTGAGTGTCCATTTTTGGACGCGCCGATCACAACCGATCGCGCGATGCGCTTTACTTCGGTCCACCGATTCGTTGTGCTCTTCCCTTTCAATGGTGTGCTCTACTTATCTGTGTGCAGTAGTGTGCTACGCACCGCTGGAAACTCAGGGAAACGTCTTTTTCATATTCAGTCTTATCTCTTACTTCCGTTGTATCTCATGACCATTTCATCCCGACTTGCTAGTAACTCTTCGCCTTGAGCATGGCCTCTATTCGTCTCGTTACCAATCTCGAATCGAAAATCCATCTCTCTGTCATTTTGCATTTCTTAGACTCCTCATCCGGCGTCAAAAGATTCAGGATCTCCTGATTGAAGCCGCGATACAGCACGAGCTCGTACGTTCTCGCAGTGCTGGGACTTAGAGATGCTCTACCTTGATATGATCAAAAAATAGAGGTAGAGAAGGCCATGGCAGCAAATGTGTATAAAAAGAAGAAGGCAGAGGACGCTGTGTCGCTACAGATAACACCTGGCACTTCCTTGCGCAAGGACGACACGCTGTAACGCTGTGACGTCATGCTACTGGCGATGATCACTTTTCTTCACTTTTGCGTTTGTGATCGGCCGATCACTGCTGCCGTTCGAGAGGGCTGAGTAGTATGGGGTGAAAACTATTTAGTCTACTAAGTCTATGCTACCCTCCTGCCGTGCTCAGTATTTGCTGAAATCCAGTGAGAAAGCCCACAGTAATTCACTGCTGCCACCACCATCAAAGTCTTATGAACGTCGCCTTGGGGTGAGTCAAAGATCCCATGGCGCCGCCGTCATTCACCGCTCAGTCTTACGATGCCTGCGTTTTCCAGGAAGTCTGTCGTACCCAGCATATGTATCCTCGGATAACTTATACTAGTGCCATTCCTACGGCTAACCCCAAATAAATGTCTCTATAGTCCCTATTTAACAATGCTAAGGACTATCATGTACCAAAAACGCCACAAGATACAGATGGGTTCCGTCAGATCTACATTTCCAGTGTGCATGCAAGTCCAGCATCTTCTGCATGTCCAGTCGCCGGCGATAGTCAACGCAAGGAGAGATATCTCTTAGCACGACCTTGAAATCCCGACCA
>QLPD01001549.1:0-12002 GCA_003314085.1 Hymenopellis raphanipes | reverse complement strand
AGTTAGGGATGACTGGCGAAGGAAGTCTGCGAGGACCTGGGGGAAATATTCGTCGACGTGTGGGTCGACCCATGCAATTGAATATGTCACGATGATAGATGTCAGAAGAGGAAGACGACGAAGTAAAGCAGCAACACAAATTGAGTATTGGACCACATCGACCTTGTCTGACCCCTGAGGAAAGTCGGCAAGTGATATACAGCGAATGAGTAATCGTAGATGGGGATGCCGGGTGATATGGGCCAAGAAGCCCTCTATCATGAGATAATAGGCTAAGTCGATGTGATGGAAGAGAGCGCGCTGGCTTGGACCGGACCACGTCCGAGCGACAAGCGCACAGCTCCCGAGAGTTCGTACGTCGTCCGAAAGATAATCAACAATCGCGTCTACAAGCTCGGGCGGCAGAGGAACGCTCATGTTTTTGCAGTGGTACGCTGCTTTTCAAGGACGTGAATTCACTGATAGTCCTGGCCACGGGGAAAGCAAGAAACTCACTGGAGCAAGTGTTTACAGTTGATAAGAAATTTGTTACTATCTGTATGTCCAAGTTTGAGTATTTTGAGTGCTGAAGAAAGCAAAAAGTACGCGTACTTGAAATGCGTAAGATGAGGCAAGGCTGGCAGACAACACAGCCGGTCTAGTACAAGGCACCGGAAGAAGACTACGCGTCCCACGCGGCCAAAAAGCTGGCAGCAGCAGTTAATTCTGATAGTACGCCGTTCCTGCGGCCTCTGGAGGGGACTGGGGAATCCAATCTTTCCTTGATGATGGGAAGAGGCAGCCAGATCAATCATCACATGACGATGGTGGCTGGTCACCAATCAAGCCGGATTTTGCCTTTGACCATCACGTCCGAAAGAGATAACAGGCGATTCAAAACCCTTCAAGTGCTACACATCCGAATTATTGTTGCTGTGCCTTGTTCCTGTATGTGTCCCTTTTCGTTCATGCACATTTGAATTCGAACACAGTTAGGTGTCGAATCTTCTCCACGCGCTTTCTGTGGGGTCGTCTTATTCCTTCTCTCCCTTAATTTTTGAGGTAAATCATTATCCCTTTGAATATTCACCCTAATACGAATTGCTTCGTAGTATTCCGCCGTGATGCCAACGGCAGATACTTCTCTCCCACTCGAACTCCAGGATATGATTATCCAGCATCTTTCCGGTGACACAAGCACCCTACAGAACTGCGCGCTAGTATCGCGGACCTGGTCGGCGTTCAGTCAACGTGTTCTATTTCGCAATGCCCAGGTGCATCTCGACACCTATGCGAAAATGGGCAGATTCCTCGACGATCTCGAATACTTTCCTCATCTCTAAACACTCGTCCGCGGCTTGAGACTCGATAAATACGACCATGATGAGCGTGATATTTCGTTCCACGACCACATGTTTCGCTCCGCACAAATACTTTCTCGTCTCCCGAATCTTGTCAAAATCGCGTTCAAAGACAGGGTCGGCGACGAGAGAGAAACCCAATCTTATCTTGATTTGATCCCAAATATCCTGTGGGACGCGCCTCTTGTCGAGCTCGATATCGACGTGGATTCCGTCAAAAACTTCCATCATGTTTTTGACATTTTGGAAGGAACAGACATTGAACGAGTCAGTTTGTCTAATCTCTTTGACTTCCAGAATTTGGATTCGGGGATGATACGCGAGCGCTTGCACCTTCCCTCCCTAGAACACATTCACCTCGAAGTTGAAGGTCTACAGGAGGAATTCCACAACTGCGTCATGCATAATTTTGACCTTCCCAACCTGAAGGAGTGCGAAATCGTCGTAGAATACGTAAGAGATCTTCTACGTTGGCACGACGTATTGCTTCGAGGATTTCTTCCTCTCGAGTTGTTCAAATTGAAACTGCGAAGAGGTACGTAGCGATCGCCAACGAATGTGACACTTAGATCTAACCATAGCTGAAGGCTTCGACGAGGATGTCCATAGTACAAATACCCCTGCAGAAGATGCATACCGTCCACTTCCACTTGCCGGTCTCCCATTTCGATATGTACATTTGAGGGTAAATCCCAGAACTCTGAATGAGACACGCAAGTATATCGAATGGTGGTCCTCCACGTTTCGCACCCTCTCCGACTCCAACGCCACAATACATTTCACGGAGCTGACATTCGCATTCACCGATCTCCCAGGAATTGAGACTCTCGGGGCGGCGTGGAATTCGCTTGACGACAGTCTAGCGCATACGACGCTGAACGGCATTCGGCGCATTCACTTTGAGAGAAATGGCCGGCGGACTGGGGGAAAGATCACTCAGGCGGCGTATCCGGTCCTCGTAGACAAACTACGACTTGCATTACCTCAGCTTGCAAGTCGGGGTGTTCTTTGTTTTGTCTAATGATTGCGATGCGGGGAAGCATTGGAGAGGCTGGGCAGTGTACATGGTGCGGTTAGCATCCGAGGACCCACGCTAAACAGTTTGTACCCTTACCCGGGGAGGCTGTACATCGCGTTACACACCAGGGTTGCCCGCCCAGAACACTGTATATTGCTACGTATACTGTATAACCACTGGGTGTCTCAGAGTCAGGAGAGAAGACTTGTCTGTCATTCCAAGGAAGATGCCCCCCTTGAAAGACATCCAATCACCTGCCGTCCCGGAGAGCTGCTGGCGTAGCGCGTTTACTGTAAGCGTTCAAGGTGTGTGTTATTGTGATATATCTGTCTCAAACTGGTTAAGAAATCGAGCCGTGAAACGTTTTGACTGGAAAGACACGAAAGTTCAACCTCTGCGACCGTGCCGTGCGCTCGTGAATCAAAGGCAAAGAATCCCTCGTGTCCTTGCTGAAGAGGTTGGGTCGTAATGTAAATGCACCAGCACTGAGCTGTTAAACACGACAAGTTGAAAGAACTCTCGAACAGCTTGATCATCAAACACTGCGAATAATCTGTCAGATACCCAGCAGACACGTTGAGACCCTGAAGTCAAGACGAAAATGTCGGAGTCTCTGAGGATGGGAAGACGATGAATGGATGGCAGTTGTTGTTGGTACTGACCAAGTAGTGCCAGCGTGACTCTTCACTCCTTAAGCATACATACGGAACTTGAAGCGCTCTCCAAAAAATGCATGTTTTTACGAAATAGGGGGACACCCAGAATCGAACTGGGGACCTACAGAAGAAATTCGGATATCTCAAAACAAACTTCACTGTTGCTCTCCCAACTGAGCTATGCCCCCGACACACTGTCATCTTCCTACACCGGACTCGGGCTCAAGTGGGTTCTATAACGCGTCGTGAGCATCTAAATATGTGTGTATCAAGTTTTCCCCTACGAAATCGGGCGCGATAGTATGTACAGTGCTGTCCAAGTGTGGCACACCAATAATGAGATTCATCCTGTAAAATTGGAGCATGGAGTTGTACATCCACCATTGTTGTATTCGATTCGTTCTATTGAGTTGGATGTTCTCCTTCACACTGCCTCCTCTCCAGCGGGACCAAGAAAGGTACATATAGTATGCACCGCCGGTGTCAGCGACGAATGGGACAGATGTCGACTTGATTGGCCCAAAAAGCTATTAACCTGTGAATTCTATTCGAAAGACACAAATGGGGATAACTAGAGGTGTAGTATATGTAGTAGATAACAAGTAACAGAAACAACAGGAGAGTATAGTGAAATAAGAAATAAAGAAAGCATTCATAAGTATCATATCATATAACCGGTCATCACTCCGCCATCAAGGCAGGATCCAAAACCCGACTCCAGTCAATCACCTTGGCCTCCAGGGCCTTCACCGCGCGAACCTCCTCTTCCCGTCTCTTCATCGCACGAACGTCCTCTTCTCGCCTCTTCATCGCAAAAACATCCTCCTCCTTCGCCTTCACGACTTCCACAACCTTGACCTGCACTGCCCGACGCGCTTCCTCTTCTTTCGCCTTCGCCTTCGCCTTCTTCTGATACGCGATCCATTCACGAAGCAACGTATCAGATCGCGGACCAGGAAGGTCACCCTCTGGTATCGGGCACGTCGGATCGTTGGACTGGTAGTACTCCAGCGGAGTGACGGCGGGATGGGGAACGAAGAAGGTGAACTCCGGCGTTTGAAGGGCATTCTGGGGGTGACGCGTTGCGGCGGGTGGTGGAGGAATGATGGGAGGCTGGGGTTGGCTTTGTTCGACCTGAATGGCATTCTGGGGCTGACGCGCCGCGGCAGGTGGTGGAGGAATGACGGGAGGCTGGGGTTGGCTTTGTTCGACCTGAATGGCATTCTGGGGCTGACGCGCCGCGGCGGGTGGTGGAGGAATGATGGGAGGCCGGGGTTGGCTTTGTTCGACCTGAATGGCATTCTGGGGCTGGGGCTGACGCGCCGCGGCGGGTGGTGGAGGAATAACGGGAGGCTGGGGTTGGCTTTGTTCAACCTGGGGCGGATCGGCGCGTGCATGAACAATAGGCCTGGTATTCTTGCGCTCGTAAGGCTTGGATCGCTTCGTGCTCTTCTTCTTCTCCCTGGGCACTGCCCGTCCCGGCGGCTTCCCTCCAGGCTCCAAAGACCTATCAGGTGTCGGCATCTCGAACGACACATGAGCCACCGACTCCCCAGCCTTGCATGCCCTGTCACGCGCCGCATCAGCAGCTCTGATGAGTTCGCCCCCGAGATCTCTCCAATACTTTTGTTGCTCCGACGTGAGACTATCAAAGTCTTTGCCAGCAAACTCCACATAATTGTGGTGATAGTCTTTAAAGAGGAGCCTAAAGTTGGGGATGCGTGCTTTCGGCTCGTCTCCCTGCCACACGTATTTGAGATTGTTGGACATGGCGGAAATGAAAAATAAATGAGAAAATGGAGAGGTTCCGCACAGCGAAAGAGAAGAGGAGAACGTGCAGAGAGGTGGTGATGGTAGTCGAGAGTGAGTAACAAAGAGCGCGAACGCGCATCTGTTTGGCCAAAGCCGATCACGTGAAGCGTGCTTTGAGCGAGCAATGCCATGTCCAGTTCGAGAAATTCGGTCAATGCAGAATAAGGCTAATGCCAGGACATGCGGAACAATGGAGAGCGCGACCATGATTATTGTTGAAAAATAATTGGAGGAACACAGAAGTGTGGCGCACTGATAAAAATTTCAACAGGGCTATTGTGATTTGATCAAACGAACTTACCGGATGAATGGTCATTACTTAGGCTGGGCTGATTGTCAACCTCCCCAGCGTTTTCTATTCCATCGACGACTGATATTGGATCGTCAGAGTGGGCCGACTTCGCCGCGATAAGTTGGTATCCAGCAGGAGAGCATGAAGGCTCCGCAGGCGATGGAGAGATAACTGCAGGTGTAGAACTCGATGACCGTCGCGTCGTCGCCAAACCTTTCCACCTTCTCCAATACAGTACCGCCACAGATTCACGAACAATATCAACCCTTCAGATGCCCCGGGTGCTGATTTGATCTGCTTCCACCCGGGACTACTGGTGTCCACCCATGTAAAGAAATTCCTCCATGCTGTTAAGAGACTCAAGGAGCGTGACATGCGACTCGCGTCATGATTACGAGTATACGAGATGCACATCGTGGAGGGGCGACCTTAACATCATGGGTTAAGACTGCAACATGAGCCATGAGGGTATACGGCCATAGCGCGCGCAGCGAAAAGAAAGTGTTTTGCGCGAGACTTTCCATGTTCCATGATGTCCAGCGCTCGTTCTCTCTCCGGCGCGACGTTGTCCCCATTCCGATTCGCACTCTCGGTCCCATTCCCTCGTATTGCGATATTTAGGCAAGATCATTGAAGGCTCTCCAGGAGAGCTATCTGTCTGAGATAAGGGCGGAGCGCTTTCAGGGAAATTGCCGGAAGACCTGCACTTCCCGTTCTCGTGGTCTTACGATAATAGTCAATAAACTGGAACGAAGTCAAGACGGTGTGTAGTGCTTACCTGACTGCTTTCAGTATGAAGATCAGGATGAATTGACATATCGACGATGACCTATAAGACAGTGAGTACAACTTTGACGATGATAGCGAGTTCTCCGCACCAAATTATCAGTCCCCCACACCCTAGTATCAGTGTCTACAGCCGAAGTACTATGTCGGTGATGCCCAAGCGACAGGATGCGACCCAGTGCAATCCGAACTTGAGAGTAGAGTGGATAATTTCAGCAGTCGTCTTACTCCGCGATCCGGAAGATCGGGCTCGCGTCAATGTAACCAGCATAGTGTTCAGACAGGTCGTGGAAGCGTGGCGCACTCATAATCTTCATGAGTTGATCAGTCACGCTCTTTCGACTGATAAAACACACTTACTTGATAGACAATCTTGTATTTAACTTGCCCTTCCATCGCATTGTTCGCTCCGGGGGCAAGACTCGACGTCCTCGCTAATGATTCTTCCGGCTAGCACCATTAACCAAGATAACAAGATCTTCGATACATCAGTGCCATGTCCTTGCTGGCATGACAAGCGTAGTAGATCAACTGCCATGTGCGTTCAATAAAACTCTCATTTAGGTAGGTAAACTGGTGTATCACCTCTGAGAGTGGCGGGAGTAGTTTTCTTCCTCGAGTTATCTACAAGACGACCCGATATGGCATCTAAGGCGGCGACGTCGTACATAGTACTTCCTGTTTGTGCTAGGAAAGCCGTTCCTAGGCCCCTCTTGTCCAAAAAATTCTCCACAGACACGGCCTATCTCCATCCTAATACCCATCAATGACTCAGATCCACGAAAGAACGGATTACGCTTACCTGTAGACCAATAATCGAAGTCACCGCTGTGAACGCATTAAACGTACGTCCTTCACCAAGCATAACCAGCTGGGACCGCCGTATCAGTGAAGTTGGTGTCGTGTAGCGTACCGTGGACAGGTCGAAGACGGCAATAGTGTCACATCAGGTTCGGTCTACAACGGAGGAGTATAGGGACGCGTTATTGCATTAGTTAGGTCGAGTCGACTCTGGCTGTCCTTCGGCAATGCGCGAGTCAGCGACTTTAAGATGACGAGCTTAGTGTGGTGGTGACCTGGCGTGGAAAGAATATCATACCCGTGATACAAGCAATACTGGCGCCGACGATATTGGTCTGGGACATAAAAGAAGCAACCTTGAATGTGTTCCGCGTCGGTTCTTGAGCAGATGAGGTGACTGTGGGGTTTTCAAAATTTGCATGTCAAATAGCGGACGAGATGAACGCACCATGATTCGTTAAACGGAATTACCTATACCGACGTTCCATCCAGCTCGTTGGCGTATGGGCCAATTATCTCGAGTATGCGCAGGCACATCTAGTCGGCGAATGTCCAGGTGATGCGCCGACGAAAGTCGCCCATGGTCTTCAGCTGGTCGCGATTTAGGATACGATCCGGCCAGAAAGCCTCCGCGGCGCAAGCGTGGCGAATATCCCGACTTTTTCCACTGCCCATGACTGCGTCCCGCGCGAATTTGGAATTGGTTGCTATTCGCGTTCTCGGTGTCATGTCCTGGCGTATCCAGTACTGTAGAAGGGCTCTTGCTACTTCGCAGAGAGGATTCGTTGGAGTCGCTGGAAATGGTTGGTGGTGAAGGAAGAGAGTGCCGGCGGCATCTCTCGGTTTCCCGACGCGACGATCTATAATTAACCAATCGTTTTTTACAATACCCCCTCATTTATCCCTACAGCTCTTCCAGTCAAAGGTAATCAACAAGGTTTAGTGGTAGAAGAAACTGCGAACATAGTATTCTGAGAGGCGAGCGGATCATCGCAGTCATCAAACTGTTTGAGAACCGCAATGCAAGTCTATGCACCAAGAACAGACATGTCAAGGCCCAACAGCTCATACTCTCACAAATTACTATCCACATACAATTTCGACAAACTATTCCACTCCACTCTACCGTGATATTTTTTGTCGTAAGTATGTCGCCACGTGTCATCGTGGAAGGACGATCCGGCGTGTCCATTTTGGGATCATGTCCTCTTGCTTTCTACCACGACGTTCTCTTGATACAGCCTAGGCAATTCCTGTGTCAACCCCCAGATCTCAGAACCCATCCTAGTAGTATGCTGTCTTCGACATTCATCATTCTAACATTGCTCACGCGCTGTTTAGTATGCTTATACATGGAGTCATTTCACCCTCGGGCCTCATGTACTCTTCTCGAACAAGCTGCTTTTGCTCTCGCCACAGAGGATGGAACCAGCCGCTACAACATATCGCGACGATCACCATCATGATCTGAACCCACCATTCTGTCAATAGCCCCTCATTTACCCCTGCAGCTCTTCCAGTTAAAGATAATTAGGAAATCTTAGTGGCAGATTGAAACACAAACATAGTATTCCGAGAAGTGAACAGGTCACCGCGGTATCACGAAACTGCTTAATGCAATGCTGATTTATGCTCTAAAAACAGACAAGCCAGGGCCACTCAGTTCTCCCACAAATTACTAGCTAGCCTCCACACACTATCGACAAATTACCCCAACACATTCGGCAGTGCTATCTTTTTGTGGTAAGCCAAATACGTAGCCAAGAACACAACCCGGCCAGAGAACGTCTGGCGCAAGCATCGCGAATATTCCGACTTCTTCCAGGACTGCCTCGTCGTCGTCTAGAGCCTCCGCACGGACTTGGTGTTGGCTATTCGCGTTCTCGTGCCATCGTGTATCCAGTGGTGAAGCAGGCAGCTTACTAGTTCGCGTAGGGATCCGTTGGAGGCACTGTAAATGGTTGGTGGTGAAGGTGCATTTCTCCGATCCGGTTTCCCCTATGGGATGATCAGTTCTGAATCCTATCGTTTTTCCAATCACCCCTCATTTACCCCTACAACTCTTCCAGTAAAATGTAATGAACAAAGTTTAGTGGTAGAAGAAACCGCGAACATATTGTTCTGAGAGGAGAGCGTGTCGTGATAGCGGTATCAGGAAGCTGTTTAGAGTACTGCAATGCAAGTCTATGCCCCAAGAACAGACGTGCCACGGCCCACCAGTTCATACTCTCACAATTACTATTCACACACACTATCGACAAACTATTCCATCCACAATCTACCGTGATATCGTTTTTTAACTTCAAGTAAATAACCACGTGTCATCATGGAAGGACGACGCGCGAGTGCATGTCCATTTTTGGATTACGTCCTTTTGCTTTCTACCACGACATTCTCTTGACACAGCCTAAGCGATTCCCGCGTCAACCCTCCCAACCCATCCTAGTAGTATGCCATTTTCGACGTTCGTTATTCTAACATTGCTCACGCGCTGTTTATGCTATATAGTCAATGGCGTCGTCTCACCCTCAGTTTACTACTCTCGAAGAGGCCGCATTCGCTCTCGTCCAAGAGTATAAAAGCCGCTACACTATACCGACAGATTCGACGGGCAACCCTCTCAGCACGGCCGACGTTGCCCACATGCTCCTTAGCTTGCCTCGCCAATCATCAAAAGTCAGAACGCTTGCACGGCTACTCGAGACCGAGCATCGCAACATTCCTCTCGACATGATAGGACGATGGCATGCCCTCCGACAAGAACTGGAGATGGTAGAGGGAGACGACGAAGCTGCCGAGAAGGAAAACGCGCCACCGCTGCCGCCGCTCGCCAAATTGGACCACGACGATGTGCCGACCCGCTCTGCTGAAGGCGGTCCAACAAGCCTCGACTCTCACCCGCCGCAGCCTGTAATCCCGATTCCGCTCTTGCCTCACGCTTCATGTTCAGTATTCGCGTCGCCGACCCTTCAATCCAGCTTTGGTCAAACAAGCCTCGCTGCTAGGCCAGACCCGTCTTCCGATGCACCTGGACCATCTAACCCGATTCTCGCTGCTCCTCTACCCGACGACACGCCTTCTTATGGTGATGTTGTTGCTGTGTCTCAAGGTGTTGAAGTTGCCTCAGAACGCGATGTAGAAGAAGCTGAAGGGCTCGCAGCAGACAGCAGGATGCCAGATGACGTCCCAGAATTTCCATCGATGGAGGACGAGGAAAATCCAAGAGCAAATACAACATCGTCGCCATCTCTAGCTTCTCACTCTTCGCCATCCAGCCCTCTCCATAGCTCAACGTTTGTGCAGAACCCTCCTTTGCCTACCTTGCGTACCAGGCTAGTGCGCTCTAATGGAGTTTCGAATTTTCTGGACTTGAAGCTGGTATCGACATCCCAGGAGACGGCTACTTTCGATGTCAACTTCTTCGACACACCGCCTGTCAATGCCATTAGCGCCCCTCCTCTCTTCAATCCAGTCCCTCCACTAGACGCGCATTCTACTATGGACTTTGGTGATAACGACTTGGAGTCACCAACTCCTGCGACTGGGACTGATCCGAGGGATGGACTGAGGCGGGTTGAAGAAGAAGAGGAGGAGGAGGCGCTTGTTGATGGGGCGGAACAGGAGGAGAGTCAGGATGTTCTCATATTGAACATTGCAGTATCAATGCCTTCGACAAGCAACAGACGGAAGCGTGCCAGGGAGGACGATCAAGAGAGGGAAGATGACCGGCCTCCTGCTAATCGGGATGGGCAGGACAATTTTGCAGCTCGGTTTTGGCGTCGGTTGAAGCGGTATATGCCCTAACAAGTTGACGATTCCTATTCCTATTCCTACTTTCTTCATTTGTATTTCAGCGGGACTTTGTGTTGTAATAATATGTAGTAGTACTCTGGCGTATTGAAATCTATCACTATTTGTTTGTTATCCGCCATTGAGGTGACGTCTTGAAATGTGCACGGAGGTGATTCCGGTTTAGGGATCGCCGTAACCTTGCTCCGTGCCACCAGGACGTGACCGCCTCGAAAGATTACACTGCGCTACTCTGCCGTTTTGGGTATCGACGTACGACTCGCTGGGGCGTAGAGGACGCCTCGGATGTCAAACCCAGAGGACTATGTATGGGTCGATTTGAAAGGCGAGGACAGAGTGGGCATGGAGAGCGACCAGATCTATCCACGATACTTACACTTGGATGATTGGCAACGGATGAGAAGTGCGTTATTTTCCTCCTCGTACGTCCTGAAGCCAACGCTTGGACAGATATACCGTACACGGAACGCGCCATCAGCATGGGTACCGGGATCCGCTATGGAGCCGCTCCTCGCCATACCCGTTCGTATTCGGAGATCTGCTTAGCGTTACTTTCAAGTCAGACCACCGACTGTTGCCGCCCAGCTAGTTTTGCAATGGCTATTGGAATCTTTGCGGTGGCCTTCACGCCTACCACATACCCAACGAATGTTGTGCGTATGACGACTCGACTACCTTGCGTGTATTGGCTCCGCGTATGCATACTTACGGCGCGGCGTCCAATAGTAATCACGTCTTGTGGATATTCGCAACGGCACACTCAACGGACTGCACTTGGAGGACCTCAAACAGGACCTTTCATACGCCGAACCATTTGTGGAAAGCATCGGTTTCTGAAATTCTCAGCGATAGAATGCGACGAATGGGTACAGTTGTCTTATGAGCGACTGATTGCGTATTCACAGGCCGGATTATGAGGTAGGTGTATGCGCTTTGTCGGACTCGATGAGATTTTACCCAGATTTGACCACAACCTTGTAGCGGTCGCTGTTTTCTCGACGCAAGCAAAGTAACTGTCTGGGCGGGCGTACAGTGACCACCTGCCCAATTTCGCGCGTCCGAGCTTGTTCAGAGATTGGATGCGGACGGGACAGCAGTATGTAGGTACTCGAGGCGAGTTTGTAATTCCTACACTTACTTAGTATCCACAGACGATGATACTACTGGCTATATGCTAGCTAAAGCTACGTGAGCTTGCGAACGGCTAGCGTCAGTGTTAGATAAGGCAAGGAAGCGTCGTAGGCCTTGGGTTAGATGGCACCCAAAAATAGATGACATCACGGTGATGACTGTTGCATCTCTTTTCGGCGTGAGATCGTGTGCGTGTCGAGACCTTTCTTCCTCAACACGATCACTGGTATTCTGAGAGTATCAGTCGTTCAGTATTCTACTCCTCATCCTCCTCCTCATCCTCCTCCTTATTTTGGATCTTTTACCAATGGCTGCAACTCTGCCCAATGCCGGTATTGCTGCCCCCCTTCCAGACG
>QLPD01001543.1:0-11683 GCA_003314085.1 Hymenopellis raphanipes | reverse complement strand
GTCTATGGCACCGACACGGGAATGCAAGTCGGACTCGGGCGAAACATTATAGAGGGTGGCCCAGTCTGTCCAATAGTGCAGCCCTGGGTCCTATCAAGAACAACGATGTTAGATGTCAACGGAAAGGGACGTTGGGTTACCTGTTCAGAAGGTGGCATACTGATATGTTCGTCATCGTATCCAGCACCAATTCGTCTGTATGAAATGAGATATTGAGGTGAGACTCCAAGAGATGACGCTCACGAGGAAGCAGGCATCCGCCTCACAGGCCCATGCTCCCAGTGGCTGATGTTAAGTCCAGTATTCATCCTGGGTGGTAGACGAAGGTGCATGGGTTGAGGCCTAGACAGATTGCTGTTTAACACGAAGTGGTAACCCCACCTTGATGGCGATCACCATGTGCTGTGTTCATGCTGTCAAGAATTGAATAGCAACAATGACGACGAAGGTGAACCCGCGTGATGTTGGGCGCTTCTAATGTTCAATTCTGAAGCCGAGATAGTCATCTGGCGCATAAAAGAAGTACTATGCAGTTACCTGATGACAATAATCGGAGCCATGGAGCTATACACACCGGGCGCTTGTGGCGCACATTCATGACTTGCCATTGGTTCTTCCATCAGTTATTTACTCTGTCAAGTGGTCGCAAGAAGAAATGTGCCCTTTTCACGTTCGTTCCGGAAATTTGAGCGAGGACGCCAGACGGTGCAGGCGCGGGCGAGATCCATGAACGTTATACTGGTCAGCAGTGTTGGTCCAATGAACTCGGGATGAGTAGGAAAGAGTTGCCCGAACACCATGCTGCCGCAGATTTGCCATACCGTTCCGATAGCATTTGCATCCCCACCCATCCGAGCCGTCCGCGTGAAGATAGAAGACATGACCATTGGTCATCTCCCGGAACAGCCGTTCACGAATAGACTCAGCTTCGATGACGTGCGAGGCTTGTAGCTTTCTGATGTGAGCGTGCAGACTGGCGCAAAAACACCACAAGATCAGAGAAAGGACCGGTCCATCGTACTGGATCGAAGTGTGCAGGCGTGTTTTTTGGGAAGAAGAAGCATCATTGTGAGGTGTTTGAGCATGAGGATCGTAATAGATTCGAAGTACTTCAAGAGTAAAGTAGTCCAAATTAAGGAATCACAGTACAAACGCAGAGACATGTAGACTGAACGATGTCAGGTTAGGAATTATGGCCTAGGAACGAGCGTTCGATCATCGTTATCCGTAAAAATTTCGTTGATACACCTCAGAGCGTCCACAATGTCGCGGTTCGTACAAATCTGGCAGACTTCATGTCGATAAGGCTGTAAAGGAAAGAAACGAAAGACACACAGGAATTATATGGTACCAAAGCAGCCTTCTTCACTTGAGCCAAGTTGCCATGGAATAGATAACTCCGACCTCCTCCATAATCGCCAGCTGGAAGAGTGGCCACACGATCGCATAGTCGTCCGTTATAATGGCAGACGAATCCACGACCGCTTCAGAGTCAGTGCTGTGGTCGTCGGTATCGAGAGCGGTGTCGTGTCAGCGGCTTGAGCTGAAATTTTTTGAGGAGCGTTTCAGGGCCCATGATTGCTGTGCAGCTGGCTGCGGTGTGGAACTCTCGTGGAGCACCAAGAGGTTTGGGATCGGAGGAACTAACAGGAGAAGAAGATGGTAAGGCGTCGTCCTGAGTCTCGAATACGGCAGCCAGCTATGACCGCCTTGAGGAGGCTTTCGACTTGAAGTAAACTCTCGTATTTGAGTGTTTTGCCATGACGGTACGACGCGTTTCTGCTGACATTCCTTCAGCCCGTCGTACACGTTGACCTGCTCACTACCAGCTGCGACTGGCTGGTCACCAGTCTCGACCTCAGTGTCGTCAAACTCGCCATCGCGTTCCAATTCATCCAGCTCGTCACCAAATCCGTCGTCCTGCTGCTGCTCCAGCCTCGAAAGGTATGCCTGAGGCACTGCTTGTTCGTACTGCTTGTGGCACGACGGCGTAGATTTCGGCTACGGGTTTGGTCGGATCCTTGGCCAGGTGGGAGGTCGTGGTGGTGGAAGGATAGCCCTAAGACGACAGGATTTCGGACCACGTAAGTGCCCGTGTATGGATTGAGCGTTACTTTACTAAAGTCACCACGTTATAACGTCGGCATTCAAGGCTGAGATGATACTCACGACTGTAACGGTCGCGGTGGGTTTCTACCACTTTGTTGATTGTGGTGGGGCAAGAAGGACATCTGAGCTGACGAGTCTGACGAAGATGAATTGGACGACTATTTAGCCCTTTTGGCGGATTTTTCAATGAAAGAAATGAAAAGAACAAATACCTGATGCCGTTGCTTTTCTCTTCAAACATAGTAGATTTCCTTTCGAATGATCAGGTCGCTTCTCGGACGATGCTGCGGTGTCCAGGAGCTCAGAACCAGATCTCGAGGGTCGTGGTGGTAAGAGATCAAGACGCGTTGTTTGCGCATGTGTATCCACTGAACTCTACTTACCATACTCATACTCATTTATATCTGCGCCTGCTTCGTGGGTGGACCCGAAAGAATACACCTTGATAGCCACAAAGGCGTCATAGGGGGCTTGGTATCAAGAAGGCGCATCTGATGGGATATTGCTACTGGTGCTTGCAAACACGTCTTGCGAAACGATGTGCCAGACGTTCATGGTAACGTGGAACGGATTCATACACGTTGTAGGGTCTGTTTTAATCGTGTACACTACGCACCAACAACGGTAGGGTCCACAGGTTCCATGAATAGGATAATTCATGACCTCATAGCAGAATGCGGGTCTCGTTTGGTCTTCTACTGTCCTTTGCAGAATGTTTCAATGAAGGATCCTGTAGCAGAAATTGTGGGAAAAGACAAACTGCTGACGCTGCGGGATGTAAGTAAAGCGAATTGTAAAGGTGTCTATATATCTACTTCTTTTGTCGAATTTGATCTTATGGTCGCCTTAGACCTTGCTGGAAACGTTGATTTCTGCCATAACTCAGATGTACGGCTTGTTCAGTGCCTTCCACAGTTGACACGTCCAGAGTCGATCTGATTTGGCAAGGGCCATGTCGCGCCGACGAAGTGTGGCGCTTATTGTCTTCGGTCATGTTCCAGTTAGAGGACCGTCGATGGGAGTTGGGTGTGCAGCCTCTGGCTGGATGGAACGGTCTTAAGTTGACGCTTTTGAGTCTTGAATACATGCGCGAGCCGGCTAGCGACTGCGAGTCGAACCTCGATTCACCCCAAATGAAACTATCTATTCCCCGCTGGAATATAACTGTTGGACACAGTACAATACTTAAGTAAACGCAAGTACATCTTGTTGTCGATTCGATTCAGTGCTTACTCGAGAACTTAATGACGAGCCTTGGGAATCAGCACGGTGCGACCTGTGACCTCATACGATCTCAGCTTGTCAATTACTTCATTGACCTTCTCGAGAGGCTCCGTATTGAAGACCCCTCGCACAGCGCCTTTCGCGAACAGATCCAAGGCGGCTTCGATTGAACTGCGTGGGCCGTAAAGGCTTCCCACAACTAAGACATGTTAATACGTGCAAGGGTGCTGGAGAAGCTGCATACCTGAAATGCCAGCGCCTATGATTTGGAGAGGAGAGAGATTCATTGACTCTTCCGAGACGCCGACCTACTCGCAACGTTAAGAGTGATTGACGAAAAGCTTCTGTCAGTTACGCACCATGACAGCTTTCCCTTGAGAGGGGAAGTTCAACCCATTGCCTTGCAGGGCGGAGAGCGCAAATCCGAATGCTATCAGTTCCGCGTTAGCCTATGACATCGGATGAGGTTTGAGGTAACAGACTCTGAGAACTGGCCACGAAATCGATAGTGATATCCACCGTCAGCTTGTTGGCAGCAAGCAGTTGATTCAAGGTCGCGAGATCATACGCCGCCTCGGCGCCGAGCTCCAGCGCAAGCTTCCTGGCTTCCGGTTTGATGTCAACAGCGTAGACTGGCATATCGTTCAATGTCAGCGCTGCAGAGAGTTAGATAAATATGAGCTCTACCAGTAGCCCCGAAATGCTTCGCATATTGAAGGCCAAGGTGACCAAGGCCGCCAATTCCAAAGATCAGTACCTTGAAGTTCGTGCCCTCCTTAATCTATCAACGGAAACGATTAACACTATGTTCACAAAGAAAGAGAATCGAGACTTACGCCAGCGACATCATGTACAGCATGATACGCCGTCGTCGCAGCATCGGATGCCATGGCGGCTTCTTCGATGGATACTCCGTCAGGCTATACAACGAACTCTCATCACCAAACGTTCTTCGCATCAACCACAGGAAACACTTGCCACTGGGACTAACTGGTCCTGAGGGACCGCTACATAGTCCGCGTATGCGCCGTCGCTACCGAGACCTTCGGTATTGAAGGCGGCAGGAAAACCCATGACACCGTGCACGCATGGCGTAAGGGTGGCAATGGTGTAAAGCTTGCCGAACTGAGCCTTGTTCGGGTCGACACCTTCTCCATGTCTTGAAAATCGTCAGTGTTTCCTACTCCAACAAACAAACGAGACGAGCTCACGCGACGGGTACACCACAGAACTCGTGTCCCATGATGTAGGAACGTGTGTCCAAACCCGCACCGGATAGCACGGCGACGTCGGTGTGGCATACTGTAAACGATAATCAGGCTGAGCACGATGAAGATAGTAAGATATCTACACACCGCCGCTAGCAGACACTTTAATCAAAACCTCGCCCTTCTTGGGCGTAGGGACGGGATGCGCCTTGTCGATGACGAGGGCAGTATGTCCTTCCTTATACGAGGCGGAGAACATGGGATCATTCTGGAGTTAGAGGATGGAAGACTGAAGTGTCAAGCTGTATGAGAAGTAATTGTTTGTGCTGCTATTGTTCGAGTATCATCGTTTTATACCAGTCATCACGTCCGGGCTTCGTCGGTTGCCCTACGAGTGGGATGTACCAGGCTCCGAATGTGGCGTTACTCTAGATTCCTCGTCGGGTTTAGCTGTTTCCGGAAACACAAGTCGAATATCAGAGAAGAGATTATGGGGAACACGACTCGTATAGCGTCGACCGACTTACCCTTCGGATTTAGATAAGGCTTTCCCATAAATCAAGCATGAGGCCACTGGTTACTGTGTTCACCAGGTGGATGGAGCACGGCAACCATCGCACTTCGCGTTTCATATAGCGACCGAAAGATAATCTGACTTCCTTGTCGTTGCGGCATAGAGTACTCAAACAGTTCGCTGGCTGTACAAATAAGAAAATGCGGAGATTTATTTGTACACTGACCTCAAATTTGAGACATCGCAAGGAAGAAGAGCAGGATATGATGCGCTCATTGAAATCAGGCTATTATTCGGTGTACTATGGAAAAGGTAAGAATATTTGACTGAAACAAGTCTAGACTACCGAACCGTCTAGGTGGTGATGTGGTGGCCGGGCGCGCCGAGATAACTTGATGACGGCCACTCAGGCGAAACTGCACGTACTCCTGCATGACCCCGGAAAATGGAGCCGTGTGAATGCGCAATGGTCCTGGGATTGTTCGGCGTTGACGGCTGAGATACGCTAATGTGTCCTTGCTTCCGCGCTGAAGGACGACAAAGTAAGAGGTGCGTCGTTTCCGAGCCGTCACCGTCGTTGCATTCTTTCTTGTCATGGCCGAGTCAGGCCGCTCAAAGCAAAACGGAGAAAACCATTGAAAAACGGAACGTGTACGCTAGTATGAGGCTACCCGTTTCGCATAGCCAGTCTTCTCGTGTGGTTGCTTCAGTAAGTCGAAGTGGGGATGATGGTTGAGGTTGTCTTTGAGCGTGAGCTCTCGAAGCCACGTTGTATAGTATACAGCAGTCACGTGCATCATATGCTTTTCTCTCCTGCCATTATCTCTCAAAGTCCAAGCCTTTACGCGCCTTTATTCAGCCTGCAGTCCGCATCGCCACCAGTTCAAGCTATTTCGTTCTGACACGTCAAAAACGAGGAGCTTGTTGACAAGGTGAGGCCGCCTGGGCCGGGCGGCCTGGCGCCGGCTGCACCGGTAGCCAAACTGTCGCCCAGTGATATTCAACTTTCCTTTGTTCGAAAATTCTACACTGGAAATGGAAAACACTAGCGCTCCTTTAGAACTATGTCCCCAATGTCACGCCTCCATTTCATTCACATCCTACACCGCTCCGTATACTTCCAGTAGCGTCAGGGCATACTACACACCATTCCAGGCAGACATCCCCACTATCGAGAACCATTTAACCAAGTCGAGTGCGGAACTCGCCGTTGTTGCGGCTGAGATTGAACGCGCCAAATTGGTGCTGCAGGCCTTGGAGAAACAATATGCGCACCTTGACACGCACATCACGCGTACTCGCCAATTTATCCAGCCCTCGCCCATTTGAAAGCTTCCCCAGAAGTACTCAGCATCATATTAGAGCACCTCTGTGTGTCGGATTTCTTCAGCGAGTATCGGGGTACTGCCATTTGTCTGAGCGTGGTATGTTCGAGGTGGCGCGACATACTCATGGACACACCCGCGCTCTGGACTACCATCATCTTTGGCGCAAATACCGATTCGCCCGAACAAGTCAACTACTACCTTGACCGATGTGGAAAGCTGCCATTATGCGTTTACATAGAAAGCCCTCTCGCTATCCGTAACCGTTTCGATTCAGAAGACCCGGCATACGACGAGTCCCACGAACAGCGCTACAAGGAAGCTATGCAAAGACTCCTGACAACACTGCCCCAATGGAAACACATTAACCTTGATTTGGAGCTTTGTGACCTTGGCGAGTTCGAAACCCTCTTGACAGGTGCCTTCCAGGTCGGTACGGATGCAGATGGAGATGAATGCCTCGGATATGTTCCCTGCCCTCGCATTCTGGAGTCTGTGACATTGGTCATTCCAGATGGACAACACGATGCAGAGGTCCTGCTCCCCAAAGTCTTCCAATCCGCCCCAAACCTTACTTCCTTCACCTTCCTCAATACTCATCTAGATCCTACCACGAACTTTGATTCGTTTTGGCCCGTGTATGGCTTGCCCTGGGTACAAATTCGGGATATCACTCTTGACCATGATAAGTTGGACATCCTGAGAGAAATTCCAGAAGAGGTCTACCGCGATGAGAAGCCATTGACCGTCACGATTTGCTCTAACTATCCCGTGATAGATGATGATGCGGTTTTCCCTACCGTATTCGATAACATCACAGCACTCCGTCTGGAGCCACAATGGTGGCTTGACGATTTCGGTGATTTCCTTCGTGCGGTCTCACTGCCTGCGCTCCAAGAAGTTACATTGGATCGTCCTTTGACTTCCGACGAGGGGTGCGAGTGCACGATCTATGAAGACGATTCGCTGAGCGCCTTAAAAACCATGGTGTGGAGATCACAATGCCCTCTTAAAGCGTTCACATTCCGCATTTTCGGTGACGGCCCCGAAACACCATTTGACGACACATTTGAGGATGCTATCATCGCTCTCCTGCGTGAGACACCGGAGCTCGAATCACTGCAGCTCATCGAAGCCAAGGTGCGCGGACCGCGTCTTTTCAGCGATGAGTTTTTTCGAGTCTGCACGATGCCGGGTGGGCTGGTGCCGAAGCTGAAGTCGTTGAAGTTGGTTTGGGCAGGGGACTGTCAGCCTTCGACTGGTCTGATCCCGATGCTTCAGTCGAGAGTGGGCGGGCCCTTAACCTCTGTGGTACTTGGCCTCCGAAATGGTGGCGAATTCGGGACTGAGGTCCTAGAATACATGCCGCAGCTCAGGGAGGTTGGGATTCAAGCATCGTTGTGGTAAAAGAAACTTCTCTATTAGTACTAATAGTCATCTTGGCGTAGTATTTTCGTTTGTATTACCCTTTCATTTGTAATCGTCAATTCGTTCGTAGTTCACCTGTAAACGCGAGTGAGCCTTTGATTGGTCAGCGGAGGCTCCTTTCTTCATACCACCATCACGCCAAGCTCCACTACAACCGGCGTACAACAACTTTACACGCACGTCCGAGTCTACCTCAGTCGACGGTTCGTGGAGGCCTCCCAACTTCGCCGGCTTCTCCAGGAGGTGCTCATCATCTTGATCACATACGCTTGCACACCCGATTTTGAACTTCTCGATGTCGATTACTTGGATCATCATCATCCTCCGGGTGCACCATTCTCCTGCTGTATGGACCACCATCTATCTGGGGCCTGTCACGTACTCCCCCGAGATTGCGAATCGCTGCCTGAATGTCTTCTGCTGTGTGTACAGCATCTTTGAGATGTTCCTTCCATAGATTACGCGTACATATGACTCAAGGCCATGAGCAGAGTTTGTGTCAAGTTCTACATCACCAAAAACCTTTGCTTTCTCTGAATCTACCTCTCGTAGATTTCTTATGCCCTCAAACTCACATCCTTCGTGTTGTCTGGGCCGTTTATGATCTTCCTTGGCAGCAGATTCAGCATATTTCTGAGACCTCATTATACCATCTCTTATCATAAGCAGGAAAATGTACTGTAAGTACATATATCACCTACATACACCAGAATCAGTCTATCATGTTCTCTGCACTTTTTTAACCTTTATTTTTCTACATGCCCATCTCCCTTCTATGCACGAATCACAATGCTGCACCTTGGAGTCCTTTCTCTGGGCTACTTGCCAGGTGCATCGTATCCGCATGTTCAGACAGGCGACACAGGGAGTTCCTACTGTGGGTCTTTCCCAACTGTTCCCCGGCTCGATAATTCTTCGCCATTCTCTGCGGTCCATATTCACAGAAGTGTTCGCCGGCTCTATAATTACATTCCTCTGCACCATGGAGGCAGAGTTGATTGATTGCTCAATCGTGGTATCCTGCTAAGGCATTGTCAGCTCATGTGCCACTGGCAACTTACCAGCCATGTATTAATGAAAGACTTACCTCATGTGCATCAAGCTTTCTTTTCACTGGTCGCTCAAGCATCCGAGGCATATCAATGTCCATACCGCTAAATTGAAGACCTGGAGGTCTGAACTTGGGTCTGGAAGTGGGAGGGCAACGTCGGGATAGTTCCAACGGCAACGAAGGAGCTTTGGTCATTTCCAACAATTTGATGTCATGGGCGAAAGGATCCTCATCGTTGCCTTCCGGACTTGTGGTTCTCAGTGGTGGCTTTTTTGCTTCAAGGGGCTGTTGTTCTTCGCGGGTATCCAACTTCTTTTTCCTACATGGCCGTCTCCCTTCTCGACACGGATCGCAACAATTCACCGGATGCTTTGAGTCCTCAGTTCTCTGGGCTGCTCGCCAGGTGCATTGTATCTGCCTGTTCAGACAGGCGGCACAGGGAGTTCCTACTTCGGGTCTTTCCCAGGTCTTCGGGGCCACCTCGATAATTTCTCGCCGTTGCGTGAATCGAGCTGGAATTCGACGTTCCCTCCTCTTAGCTATGCTGTCCGCATTTGGAGCCACCTTGTCTACTACTTCGTTCACATTGCTCTGCGCCATGGAGGCAGAGCCGACTGATTGCTCAATCGTGGTATCCTGCTAAAGATTGTCAGCTCGTGTGCCAACTTACCAGCTACGGATTAACGGAAGACTTGCCTCCTGTGCTTCAAGCTTTCTTTTGACTGGTCGTCCAAGCGTCCGAGGCATATCAACATCCATACCGGAAGCGGGAGGGTCATGTCGGAATCGTTCCAACGGCAGCGTTTTGGTCTTTTCCAACATTTCGATGTCATGGGCGAAAGGATCCTCGTCGCTGCTTTCTGGACTTGTGGTTCTCGAGGGTGGCTTTTTTGCTTTAAGAGGCTGTTGTTCTTCGCGGACAGCAGTCTGCGCTTCCACCTTCATAGCCGTAAGAATCGATTCTTGGAGTATAAGTATATCTCACCTGAACGAAAGTGGGTTTGCGTCTCGGAAGTGTGCGCACTTCAGAGCAACTGGCCTCAGCTGGAGTGGAAGGAGGTCCAGGAAGAGTCTAATAAGGTATAGTAAATCAATCGGAAGTCAAACAAGTTTGAAGGGCTACATACCAATGTCTGTTAACTCATTGCAAACTAGGAACTTTTCAAGAAGGATTTTGACTCACCTTTGCAGATAGAGCTAGTTCGAGTTTCTCGGACAAGTCGTGGTTGGCCCTTTTCAAATCGTTGTTCTCAGAATATAGTGCAAGCAATCGATTAGACATTTCGACATTTCTCGAAGACATCTCTGTCCGCTCAAGCTGGAGCTGAGAAAGATAGTGGTTTCTTTCCTTGAGGATCTGATCTCTGTCCTTCTTGAGACGAGCATTTTCGACTCGCAGGCGTTCGAGCTCAGTGGTCATGGTGGTTGTGAATATGTAGGTGGGATTTGATGATCGGACTCGGATCACAACTTGACCACCTACCGCCATGGCTCCCGCCCGACATTCATCCCCTCGCTGTCGCCTCAAAATATTGTTCTGCGCATAACGGCGCCGCATAGCCGCTTTCTTTTAGTCGTGTTTATCGCCATATACACCAGTCAACACGTCGCAGAGGTTCTGTACTATATCCCATGCCGGACAGCGTGAGCATGAATCCCTTTCAAGAGGGACGCTAAAGCGGAAGGGTGGTTCGTGGCGTTTTACGACGGCCTTCGCATCGAACGAAACTTAATCCCTTAGTAGCATTATCAAGGTCGATACCGTACGACTGAAAGCACGGCTCCGTTAGCAGAAACCTGATATGGTAGATCGGTGCAACAAAGGGGGGTTGACTACTGGATTTGGTGCGTTATCATCATTCTTCGCGCTTGGCTGATTTTGATTGACCCCTTCCTTTCAGGAGATAGTCATTCATCCCCGTAATCCAACCGTTCTTGTTGTCGGTCCTGGGTTTGCCCCGCTCGCACGACTTTCGTCCAATAAACTGCTATCCTTATCCCGGATCGCTACTTCACGGACCGTCCTCAGGAACATAGTTATCTACCCGCTCTGGAACCCATTATGATTGGACGCTAGACTGGCCAATGTTCGTTGAACGCTTCAGTACAAGGTTGTGCCCACCCACGTGAGCCCCAGTGGTCGACCTCGTGAATACTATTTAACTTTTGACGCAGGCTTTGGTTGTCATCCCTACCTACTTGTCTTACTAGGAGGCTTCTGCGCTGCCGTATGTCATAGGACGGCCCCCAGCTTTATCGCACGCTCACAGTCCACATACAGATGTGCTGCAGTCACCGCGTACAACGCGTTATTCGGTGGAAAGCCCGTTACAGCTGGGGACGCTGTTCTTCTCCTTGGGACTGGTGGAGTTGCTATGTACGCGTCTTGGCCTCACACCCTAAGCAATGGCCTCATTTTGACTTAGATTCGCCTTGCAATTCGCTATTTCAGTCGATGTTCGCGGTATCATTGCAGGATCGCTAGCTCAGTATGTTCTTAATCTTAAATTCTTCCTTTTCTGTGCTGATACCGATGTCCACAGATTCAACGACATGTTGTCTCTTACGCGCGCTCACCCGGAAACAACGCGACCGGTTGCTCAAAGACTCGGTACAAGCATTTGCATACATGGAATCGCAGAAACATGTTGGCAAGGTGGTGATAAAGGTCTCTGAAGGTGAGAGAATGACGCGCCGTCCTACGTGTAAATCTGCGATATGAATAAACCATTCCTCTGACCATTCTATCGATAGCACGCGACCAGCATCAGAAACGCCGAAGATTCAACGTCCATGCGAGAGGCTGTTCTCATGGCCTCGCCGG
>QLPD01001542.1:0-11830 GCA_003314085.1 Hymenopellis raphanipes | reverse complement strand
CCCGCCCATAATCGCATCGATCATCTGAGAGTGGGCCTTCAATGTGGATTTGGTCTTTGAATGTTCGGTCGTGAAAACTTGATATGTAATTGTATGGCCGTTGACGGAAGCTAACGTCGCGAACACAAAATTGACTATGGATCGTAGTGAGGAGGCAGAGAAGAGTACACAAGCATGTTACATACCGATATAAGCCGTCCTAGTCATCCTAGCCATCATGCAGACTGCTGCGCGACTCTTGATCGTGTCATTTTCCTTGTACTCGATGATAGCATCGAAGCGTTCATTTTCAATAATCATTGGCTGGGCAGGAACGACGTTATTATCAGGAAGCACGCATCGTCCCATTAGCTCAATGAAGCCGCGTCCATTATCAGCCAAGAGCACATCACGATTTAGTTCAGGACAGTCAGCCTTGCCCAGGAAGAACTGCAAATAGTTGGTGCTTCGTTCGTTGACCGCGAACGCTTCGAGAAAGTGCTTTTCTTGCTCCTCGGGCGTGAGCACTGTCCACTGGTCTTCAAATGCGTCCTCCGCTGTCAACAAGTCCACGAAGAGACGCGAATATTGGAGCTGGGAGGAAGCCATGATGCGGCGAGTAGAAACACATTCGAGGAGGACATCCTCGTTAAGCCGGTTGTCGTAGTACGCAGTGCGCTGGTTGCGGTGAGGATGGGAAGGTAGAGGCGCGTTGGGACTGTATCGTTTGATGCTATAGTTGTCCATAGCGGTCCACCATCCTTTTGGATTGGTTTTGATATCCGGCGCGTCGAGCGTGCCATGTAATGCCTGAAAAAAAGCGTTGGGAAGTACCATTGGGTAATATTCTGCAACAGACTTCTGTTAACGCTGCAAAATTTCAAAGCTGAGTGCTTACCTGACGAATTGAAGAGAGTTGAAGTGAAATCAGTCGTTAGAAGAGATGGCGCATTTGAGATGATGGTGGTACAATTTCAAAGTCAACTTTATCTAACAATCTGATCACCGTGTTTAGTAGTCTTGAGCCTATGTGGGGGTACCCTGTGAGGCTCACTTCGGAGTTTCAAACGGCAGTGCGGCTTGCGCTTGGGTTAGGGTTACCGTTGCTCTTCACTTCAACTTGTCTTATCCACTCATCGTATGATACTGTGTACATGCGATACATCTCGATTCCGAAACCAGTCTTGTTCCATTTGAGAGAATATGATCATCATATCCGGACTCATTCCCTTGAGCACCTCAGGGAGAGGAGGAGGAGGAAGAGGAACATTAAGGAATAGATAAGAGACCGTGGAATTTAGAAATGCAAGTGAAGGGTACTCGACGCAGTGAATTCGAGATACATGATGGAAAAAGTACGTTGAGCGCAATGTTATTACAGCGCTGAACCGTCAATCTAGACTTCGGAGGTGTCCGGTCCGACGGCATGCTCTGGGGTTAGGGTTCGGCACCTACAATTTTGAAACTCCGAAGTGAGCCTCACAGGGTACCCCCACATAGGTTCCAGACTCTACTAAGAGACGATCGTGAGTATCCCATCGTCTCTCGTTGAGTCGGTTTACGAGACTACGTGTTTAGTATTGATGGCTACGGGCCATAGTACTAGTAGACATGGCAAAAACATAGTCTGTCGGATTAGTCTGTGCATAGTTTGTTTGTGTGAAAGCTGAAAGACAGGATGTGTGGGGTGCCATCACCACAGTGGATAAGTCCATTCACTTAGACCATTACACCGCGTAACGCCCATTAACAGCCCACGTCCTTTGTCCCTCGAACAGTATATGGGCTAAATTTTCCTAGTGTTAGCTGTCTTGTTATATCAATGAGGATGAGAGTAATCCTCCTGATTCAATAGGAGGAAATAGGGAAAGGAAAAGAAAACTTGATCGGCGCCGGCTTCGAGCTTCAACTTGAAGTTCTCTGGAAAATTATCTCCGAGTTACGCGTCTTTCGGTTCTAGAGATCATGAGGCGTTGTTTTGATCCGTAGTTGTGCACTAAAACGCGTCCAGTAGGGATAACAAGGCAGGGTTTCAAGACTAGTTGGCAAGCCAAAGTCATAAGTAGGATTGAATAACGGAAAACCGATTTCCGGCCTCAATGGTACTCATAGCTTGACGAAGTCACGATATTTATGTGGCGGCTGCGAAATTGACGATCAGCTCTGTTTGGAGGAGTTTGGCCAACAGCGCACCTCTCCTTTCGACCACCATCATTGCCTCGCGCGACCTACGCCCTCTCGCCTTTTCTTGTGCGTGCCCTGGTTCCTGCTTTCGACTTGAAACTTATCTTTTTCATATATAGAACACTATTCCTTGGACCAGCGAATCCGATGTCTCCGCCTTCGAACGAGCCCTCGGCGCAGCCATTATTGCCCTTCATATCAGACGACCATTTACTATTTCATGCCCGCCTCCTTGTGGACTCCTGGACCTCCAACACCAACAACGCGAATCTCTTTCTTACGGAAGACAGTCGTGCGTCCGTCATAAATCGGAAACTCGGTCGGCCCGTCGTTGCAGCGCGTGGCACTATCGTTCATCAATACATTCGTACCGCCACTTTGGTCAACCGTCGTCTAACCTACGAAGGACGTCCGCTGCTCTGTGAGCGGGAGTTCGCTGCCGCGCTAGTTAGTCTAGCGGCGAGCCCTTCACGTACCACTATCCACCACGATGCTAAGACGCGTTACGCAGGCCTCCCTGATGGCCTCCTCGACGATTGGCACACTCGCCTGGGCGAGCTCCGCATCTACTTGACGTCGGGAATCGTGCCGCAAGGAGCGGATGAGCATATACTCAACAAGCATTTGGCAGTCGCTGCGACGAAGGCCCCGCCGCCCCGAGATGAGAAGGATGGTGTACCTCCTCTGGTATTGTCAGGAGCGACAGATGACAGCACCCCAACCTCATCGAGGCATTCGACGTCCGATACTTCCGCCGACTTGAAGATCGCTGAGCCAGAAACATCTACGAAAAAGGAGGACGCAACACTGCAGCCAGCCACCCATTCTTCAGATCCTTGTCTTTCCCTCATTGTTCCTTCTTCCAAAAGCCAATTCATGGATGGGTTACGATCCGACGGCGACTCAGCGGCTGACGAGACGGCTTCCGAAGACAGTTGCAGTGCGCCCACTGAACTAGGAGACATTGAGCCTAAGGAGTCCTCGCCCGAAGCGTCAAACACTGCGGTAGTTCAAGTTCGGCTGCCCGAGTCGCATGCTCGTTCCTCCTTCGGTGTCTCCTCACCGCCCGACTTTCTTGTCGAGGTAACCACGAAGAAGAGAGCCAGCGTTGTATTACCCTTGCCTCCCGTCATCTCTGACGATGCTCTCTCAGATCTGGAGAGCGAATACCTTGTTGATGCTCTTCCGGTTACCAATCCTACTCTAGTTCCCGAGACTTCGGTCGTTCGCAAAGATACCACAAACGTCGACGCGAGCAAGCCTTTGTTAGGCAAGCGCATGCGGGACACGGCTGTTGTTGAAGATGATGGCGAGACGGAGACATTCATTGCCGGTCTACAAGAGGAAGTCGGCTCTGCGAACAAGCGCCCACATCTTTCGGACTCTGTTGATACCATTTGACTTCTTTAGGCACACACTATCATTATTCCTCTCTCTATCAGAATTTGTATACCTACAACTAGATTTGTATTGTATCATGTTGGTGTACTCTTAGGTGTTTAGTGTTGTTTTACTATTGTATCATGATGGTTATTGGTTACACTCGATGACGCGAAACTTATCGCTTAGGATAATGGGGATTCACACTTGTGGAAAGATACTGCATGCGAAATGAGAACGATCACGTTGGTGGTAACAATGCACCCAAGTCTGATGTAAACGATAGTCAAGTCTCCTCGCGGTACGCCATGTTGGCTCTTACGGGTAGCTAAGAGCCTTTCGCTCTCTGCGAGTTCAATGTCACTCTGGAAATCAGTGCTAACGTCCGAGGCTAGCAAACTCGAATTCAAACTTGTTTGTCCACCAGCTGGGCGAGCAAGGCATGTAACTCTAGAACGCTATTCAACCAACTTCACTGATAGTCGATCTAGGTCAATCAAGTGAACCGCTTACTTTCGACAAGGACATGCCACCCACAAATAGACCATAAAACTCCTGGAGTAGCACCACAGCGACGCATTGAGCGCGAATCAGACAACGCGCCTTGAAAAAAAGTTGATGAAACTTCTTGGGCTTTATGCTCGCGACCTATTCACGTCGAAGACTAATGTAGCCGTATCCGTGAGTCTATTTGGCGGATATGACATGCAGGGGGTGTCACCCGATGCATTCCAAAAGATCGACCTCCCTGTTGGGGGCTGTTTACTTGGACCGTGGTCGTAGGGACGTGCCGTTGGCCGGCACCACACATCGATGCACGACTTCTTTAATACCAATCCATGTACCACACTGTAATTCGACGTTCCTTATGTTCTTGGGCGGGTAGTGTGGACGCACAAGTACTTTTCTCCGTATTCATTAGAAGCGCCAACAACTGATCTTCAACGACATCGACCGACCACTAATCGTATAATACAATCTGACAGAAGCGTTTTGAACGAACACATTGAGCCGTCTGTCTTTCGGGTGTGCTAACGAGCCTCACTGAAGGAGGCTCCTCTCTCCTTGAGTCCTGCGTTCCCTGCTCGTTCCCAATAACTGTTCTTCAATGTCATCAGTTCCCGGAATTCCAACATGAGTGCAATACCGCATCATTACGAAGTTGCTGGCATGCGCTGACATTTAATGCGCTTTCCTCACACTAGTACGACGAGCACCCGAAATTTGCCTGAAATCAAGAACTCGAATTTAGGTAGGAAGCCGTGGTGCCGACCAGCACTCGACCACGGTCCAAGTAAACAGCCCCCAACAGGGAGGTCGATCTTTTGGAATGCATCGGGTGACACCCCCTGATGACATGGTAAACGACGCCATGCTTAGGTCACTATCCACCCGCCGTCATGAGCGCCTTTTCATTCCCTCCCGAGCTAGAGCTCAAGATCTTGCAGATCGCAGCCACCGAGTCGCACAGGACCGGCCGCAGGATCCAGACATGGTAAGGGCCTCTTGTGGATATACGAAGGAATCGTGAGCTGATGGCTGTACACGTAGGATCGAGCCCATCCTGTATGCCACAATCGTTCTAAACGAGGGAAATAGCGGACGCCTTCTGCGCGCGATGGAGGCTAAAGGAGATGTTTTCATAAGGCAGCATGTCAAGAACGTGTGGATCTCGGTCAAGAGGTCCAACGAGGAAGATGTACTATTCCCCTCCGACTCAGCCATGCGGATCGAAAATCGTCGCTGCATGTGCTGTATCCTGAGCAAGTGCGAGGGTGTCGAGAAGGTTGTAGTTCGGTCAGAAGGTTTTTACGGCCGCGTAGATGTCTCCGACATTTGGGAAGCCTTTCTTAGTTCGGCCATTCATCCCACACATGTCACTACATGTTCCAACGTCCTCCAAGAACTCGAGACGCTCAAGAAGTCACCCGATAACGATATCACTGCCAGTTTGGTAGTATCTTTCCTTGCCAATATCACCCACCTCGACTCGAAGATCGTACCCATGGATTGGGCTCTTTACCTCCGCGGCTTGTCTGCGATGGTGCCTGCCTTGACGCATCTGGCAATGGGTTGGTCGGGAAGTTCGTGGAAACCGGCAACGGATCCTTCAGCTATGGCTGATTTCGTCGCGCAGCACCCAGGCATGCAGGTCATCCTGCTTCTTGCCCGGAATGCTCGTGCCAGTCTTGACGTCCTGCGATCCGACGCCTTTGATATCGGTTCTCTCCGTGTCGTTCTTGAGTACGACTACTCCGGCAATGGAGGAATATTGTCCAGCCCGCCCGCCCATTATGGGTCCGGGGAGATCAAGTTTGTTTCTTCTATCACAGTTGATTGGGATGATTCCGACAGTAGTGACTCGATGTCGACGCGGTACTATGATCAAGCCGTAGAGGACGTGTACACGCTCTCAGCCAGGTGGAAATGGGCAGAAAGGAAGGTCCAGCGACAGCTTGAAAGTAGGAAACATGACTTCTCAGGTGAGCAGATCTTCATGGTTTAGTGAACATCAGCTGATAATAATACCAGAAATTATCGAACAGTTTGAAACGGACCTGTACATGGAACAGGAGTATGAAAATCAAGAACATGCAGGCGACTTTGAAGGGATTTGGGATAGCGATTGAAATCAGCCGTAGTTGATTGACTTGTTCAAGGAAAATGTGTTGTATCCATTGAAGCAATATGCCCGTGCACATAATCAGCAGCACATACTTAGTGTCTGAAGGCGTATTTCGGAGCTTGTTCAGGTCGGGCGGGCCACAGCAGGCGATCACTGTTAAGTAACAAGAAGATTAAAATCATAACTTGTCGTAGTCTCAGAGTGTACATCGTTGTTCATATGACGGATAGGATGCGTGGGCCATGACCACGTCGGGTAAGTCCATTCACTTAGACCTTGCTTAGACCACTACACCCATTGACAGCCTTCGTCCTTTGTCCCTGGAATAGTATACGGGCTGAAGAATACAATGTTAAGTTCATCAAACAATTCACCTCGTGTGAGCATGCCACTCGTACGTGGTAGTCAAACCTCGTCACTGCGTGCTACCCTAATCCTGACGGGCAGCTGGGAGCCTTTCTCCCTCTGTGATTGCAACGTCGGTGTCATGAGGCTGGACGCCTCACGACGGAAATCACCTGCGAGGCCTGGATCAGCGAATTCGAATTCGAACTTGCCGACGAGCTCGACAAGGAAGGCATGCAACTCCAGAACGCTATTGAACCAGCTTTACTGAGCCGCAACGAGGTTAAGACTAAGAGGGAAGACACACGCAAATCGCCAGCCTATGCAGGAACGAGCCCCTCCTACAAAAGTGAATCTAGTAACGAATGAGATACAAGCACAAGTTAGTGGCGAGTTCTCACAGATTCCCATAAACGCCTAGGGAAACGGGGCTCTTCGGAGGATTTGCTCGCAGCCAACGATCGGGATTGAAGACGTGGGCATCGTCGCCGAATATAGCCTTGTTCCTAAACACACAGAGTTGGACACCGGATCGGATAGTCAGAGGCAACAAACAATTGTACTTACCTGTTATAGGCTGCAACAGATGTAATGACCTTTGTGCCCTTCGGGATGGGTAGCTCAGTCAGGGCTTCGCCCGTATCAATGGTGATGGGGTCAAGAAGTGGGAGGACCTCATCTCCTGCAGCAACTCTGAACGTGTTATAAACGATGGGATGGAATCGAAGAGTCTCCTACACAAGAGGATGCGTTAATAGACCCGTTTATAGGTAATGAATGCAACTCAACCTTGACGAAAGCCGTGAGATTGGGCATTTTATCAAAGTCAGAAGAAGTATAATCCGTCTTCTGCCCCATAGATCGTATCTCAGCGCGAAGGCGGTGCTGAATTTCCGGCTGCTTGCACAGTTCATAAAAAGCGAACGTGAGCGTGTTTGCCGTAGTCTCGTGGCCCGCCAAGATTATAGTACTGGAACAAAATGTCAAGCAAATGAGGCGGATTAACGACCTGCATGCATACTTCATCTGTGCAAGTAGTTCCTTCTCCTCTAATCTGGTCTTTGGATCCTCCGAGTTGTTTGCTTTGACTAGGAAATCTCCAAATGAGGGACGAGCCGTTCAGAACAAGTATGAGGTGCGAACCCAGCAAAGACATAACGTCCCGCCGCCCCTTGTCTGCCAACAGGGCTGTCATCTTCTCGTTGACCAACTTTTTCGAGACTGCGGTCGACACCTTGAACAATGAAGGCCGCAAAAACAGCAGAGAGCCGTCGAGGTGGCAAGTATTCTAGAAGCAATCTGACGACCCATGTCGGAATCTGATCTACGATGCCCAACGACAGGATAGAACCCTTGGTTGGAAGACCAAAGACATCGAAGCTGTAAATCGTCAGGGAGGTCCTCGTAGATGAGTAACGAGCGCACAATAGATTCATATAAATATTAGCCAGGACGTTTTGCGCGTCATCAAGAGCGCCAAACTGGTAGTCGAATGCGGCTATGAAATGCATCAGTATCCTAATTCGCTGTAGTGCCGGTAAGCGGCTAACCTTCACCAATAGCATCCAAAGTCGCGCGCGATAACCACCAGGGGACGGATACGACAGCTGCTTGGTCTGCTTCTGCCGTAATCAGATCCTGCCACTTCTGTCCTAGCTAGTTTCCGAAAGTCAGATACCATATTCATCGGGAGAACGTGCTGAATGTGGCTACCTTTCCCGCAGCGCCAAAGAAGATAGGCAGGTACGCTCGGGATTCGGGACCGCCAAAGCCAGGAAGCATAACTTTTCGTGCCCGTCTGTGGTCATCCCCTGTAGCGACATGATGGCGTCAGCCCTAAAAACGTTGTATTGCAGGTAAACGTACCTTCGGTGACTGTCAATCCAGGTCCAACCAGTGTCCGCGCCATGGATGAACGACCTGGGGGCTTGGGAAACCGATAGCTCGCCGTGTGATAAATGAATTGGATGGCCTTCGGATCGGTGATCAACAGACGGTCCTCCTGAGTAAGATCATGAGATGTTACGAATGCAGGAAGGTTGTCGAAGTACCCCAAGAGGCGCTTTCACCCGGACGATGCCTCCGAATTCTGCTTGCCAGCGGAAATCGGTCTGGAGAGCATCAGTGCAAGATAGACGAGGAAGATTGAGATGATGCCTCAGCTGCAGGACAGTCTAACAGCTCCAGCCAGTTTCCTGTAAGTAATACGTCAGTCACCACACTTTTGTGCGTCCAGTCAACATACCATATAGCCAAGAGGTTACTGGAGGGCCTCTCACATGCGAAATGGTGGTGCGCCGCTGGAAACGCTTGTAAATCAGATACAACAGTACCGCCGAGGCTATAGCAGGAATCAACGGGTATGCGACCATGATAAGCGGCGCTCGAGGTGCATTTGACTGAGAGGAGCTCCTTTTCTATTCTTTGGCAATGCCGGCGATCACGGACGACTCTGTCGTTTTTCGCTGGCACCGTGCTCTCGTGATTAACATTCGAAGACCCAGCTACTCAGAGACGGAGTGTCATCAACGCCATGTGAATGGGGTATGGCCTCCCAGACTGTCATATTCGCAGAGCCACAGATGATTAACAGAAGGCACTTACGGGAGATGAGCAGGATTGAGAAGGTATCTAAGACTTCCGGATCCCCTTGGCGTCGTCTATGCATGGCGAAGAAACCCTGACGCAGAAAAGGCGTCGAGTACGACGTGGCATGCTGTGAGGTCGCGCACGGTACCCACGAGCATCTACAGACACCTCGAGAGTGGAGATAGAGAGTGGCACAGAAGACGGTCAAATGTATTACACGGAACTAGAACCGTTATTTCAACCGGGTCCAAGTTTTTGGCTCATGAGAGTTCAAAGTCAAGAAGGAATTGCCGTTTCGGGATACAAGTCCAAACTGGACTTTCAGTTTAGAGTCAATTTTCAGTGACATCAAGGCCTGCACTGTTTCGTCTTTGTGAACGTTAACCGTCGCGAGGAATGAAATAATGATAATGAACAAATACATAGATGATGCTCTAAGGAAAATGCTGGTGTGTACTAGACCTTGTAGCAGCAGAAAGGGATAGCGCTGATAGTCGATAGCAATGGACGATGAAAGCATATAGACGTAAACGAAAGAAAAATGAAATCTCTTTTCATCACCAAAATAAATTGTCCTGCTGCCCAGTCCGCCGCCTGAGTTTGGCGAGCACGTCAGACATGCTATACGTGTGCAACTTCTCATACGTCGAAACGTAAGCATCCAGCGTCGACACCACCTCTTCAACAAAAGGCTCTACATCTTCGGCGGGCAGGCATTCTGCGGCAAGAGCAGCTACCTCCGACTGAGAGAAACCCAATGCACGGTAAGCCGCCTTCCACTCCGATTTATCAATGGTAATGTCGTCAAACACGTTGTCTCTATACCCCGGTGCGGGTGGAAATCGAGTCCAGTGGGGCTCATCAGAGAGCGGCGAAGCCACAGCAACCCCTCCAACGATTGGGCCCCCGTGCATGGCCGCCTGAATGGGATCAACGAGGTATCTATCGAGATATCCACGGATGTCATCAACGTTGTCCTCGGTAGATTTGATCAAGGGGGCGTTCATGTTATCAATGAGTACAGCAATGCTGTAGCCACGGCGATAGACAAGGTCCTGAGAAAAATATGAGATACATAAGCGAACATTACTTTCGACTACGAACCATGACCCAAGAGAAAATTGACCCCGACCGCCCAGGGTAGATGTGGGAGTTAATTTCATGGTGCGTTATGCGGAGAAGGTCTCGATAACGCATCAGGAAGCTTCGGAAAGCGCCATTCAAGTATGAGATAAGGCCGGCGCGAAAAACCGTCACGTCGGATGGTAGTCGATCGAGGTTGAGGTCAAGAATTAGGACGTCGTCTTGGTGCTCGGGCCGTCGTCCATAAATCCGGGAGAATTCCTCAACATGGTTGATGTCCTCGGCATACATAAACATACAAAGCAGGCTGCTTTTTCCAAAGCCGGAGGGACGACGAAGCAGGGTAAGACGGCACTCGTTAGACTGTATCGCGCACAGCTTATGAATTTTGGAGGCTTTGTGGACAGAAATTGTCAGCGTTCCGACCAAAATATCAAAAGAGGCCTGTTCTGCGTAAGGAAGGCACTGCATTTCATTTAGCGAGGCAAGTTGCAGTAAACAAAGACAACTCACTCTCTCACCAGCCACACGGCCGACGCGTATATGTCTTCTGAGGCGCAAGGGCTTCGCGTAATGCTCTGGGACGGCTTGTAACTCTCCGATCCATGAGTCGGACTCTTCCTCAGACTCTGAAGCGGAGTCGGAGTCTTCTTGGTCGTCGTCCGAGTCGCTGGATGAGGAATTAGAAGAGTAATCTGTTGAGCCGTTAGTCGACGAACAACATGGCAGTCAACAATGAGAGCCTACCACTATCATCTGAGCGAGGCGACGCGTTGCCAGATTCGTCGACCTGACAGCGAATAGCAGGCTTAATCAAATTGAGAATTGGGTCGAGAGAAGGTAGTATATGGTAGATGATGGTGGTTGTAGAGAAAGCGGTCAAAAGCTCAGATCGCCCTTTGTTGTTTGTACCACGTGACTTGCCGATGATGGCCGAATGCGTCGATCGCATCAGTCCAATTTAGTCTCCGTCGTTCTTGATTTCGACTTTCAACTTGCCGACCTATCCTCCGCGACATGGCAGGGGCTAGCCCTCTTCGCTTAATTGTATCGTGCACCTTAGCGCGTATTTTCTCAGACAATGGCGTGCCAGGGACTCCCATTCTGGGTATCGTTCTAGGTAACGTGCCTCACATTGTCCGCGTCACGTTGTCTGCACTTTGAACAATGGCGCGTCGCTTTGTCTGCTGCCTCAGCGCCTTTGTTGTGCCATTCTCTCTTCTCTCACTACCGCCAACACTCCCCAGCTCCACCCGTCCACCCCTACACAAATCGCCGCCTTCATGTCCTTATCGAAACCTCTGAAACTCCCTAGCCCAGATAGTCCTATTGCATTTATAGTCGCTATTGCTGGACATCGTTACACCTGTCCCCGCCCTTATTATCGGGTCACCGCGTTGAACGGCTCTGATATCACGCCCACCTACATCGCTACTGAAGTGAATCGCCAACACCAAGGGTCATGCCAATGCCCGTGGCGTGGTAGCCGCGAGTTCATCTATGCATACCAGATAGATCTCAGGGATAAATCTGTCCATGATTACCTGAGGGACATGTCTCATACTAATCCGCCTGCCTTCAATGCTCTGCTGTCGTGTTGGAGATAGATGCGTATTCGATCGCGTATGGAGTGTACCTCCGTAG
>QLPD01001540.1:0-74351 GCA_003314085.1 Hymenopellis raphanipes | reverse complement strand
GAATGACCCGCCACATGAGTGCGAGTGCACCCGAGTGCACACTCTTGGCCAGGTCTACTTTGCTCCACGCCCTCAGGCAAAGACGTATCTATGACATTGTTCCTCGACTCTGAGGTAGATCGGTCTTGTCTGCAGTGTGTCAAACTGTATGTTCATTCTCTTTTTCAAACCTGCACATCAAGTAACAAGTTTGAATTTGAAGAAGGAAACTTTACAAAGTTGCCTGTAACAATACTGTCCTCTCGCCGTCTCTCCTTCATCTCAATAAGATGCGGTTAGATCTTAACATTGATATGCCGACATGGCTGAGTGTTCTTGCACTTGGTGCTTCTCGTGGCATGATATCGGACGCCATCCTCACAAAGATGGATGATGAACTTCGAACGCGACTCAGCACTGGGCAGGCCCGTCTATTTGATTTTGATTATCAACCTTGGGTGAATGGACTCCTTCCTACTAGAAGGCTGCAACAGTCAGTCCTAATATGCTTAGAATCTGACTGGAGAGAAATAGAGCATGCTGTCCGAAGGGAGAATTCACATGAATCGGTTCCTACTTCTCCATGGGATTCAACGGATATCGGACTCGGAGTGTGGATTACTGCCGTTTACCTGCTTCTGGCGGAACACTCATCTCAGAAGCTGACACCACGCAAATCCTGGACTGTTTTCTACAGTGACCAGGAATACGGTGATGTATTATTCGATGAATCAGTTTATCGTCCCCACCTCACTCCATCGGTAGAGGCATTCTGCGACACTACTTCCAAATCATCAGATGTCTCAGCTCACACATGTTGTAAATTCTGGTGGCATGTACACCCACTGAGGCTTCGACAATGCTATACCACGGCCTACCTTCTGCTCTATCCGGAATCGCAGAATGTACTACCATTCCTTGAACCTCTTCAATCGTGCCCGGCATTTCCTACAAGCCATAACTTTCACTACCGTAACTGTGATAAGGCCTGTTTCCGGAAGTGCGTCAAATGTCAAGAACTCCCCGAAGCAGAACCTCATCTTCCTATGGTATGTGTATCGAGAAATTGCTACCGAGTGGTACTCAGGTCTTTACATAGTCCAATGGATCATTGTCACTCGAAGCGTCTCGTCCAGATGCAGAGGGCCCTCCTTTGAATAATCCCACTTCCGGCGAGGTTCTACCCGCCGACCTCGAGAGCATGGATAATATTGTAAGATTGCTTCCTCCATTCTTTCATGTTGTTCCTCAGTCTGTTGCAGGTACTGACAGCCGCGATTGCGCCTCCGGCCTCCGTGAAATCTCAAGTAACAACTTACATTCTCGTTGGTGTGCTAAGAAAACTGAAATCCGCCGCAGATAGCATCAGAATCCGGCCAACATCAGGAACTGACCCTTTCCAAAGATGTTATTCTACCCAGGTTGAAAGACCACTTTGCAAAGCTTCTCGGTGCGCGCCAACACCTGAATGTTCGATCTGTGTTTACTGATGTGTCATCAATGCAGCCCAGTATGATATCCCGATCCTGTATACCAACCTCGGGGCGCCCCAGCTTCCCTGGTGCACTCTTCCTCAGCTGCTCAGGACCCGTCGCCTTGAGATCGCGGGATGGCCTCAGGGTTTACCACTACCCGACGCGACTGGGAAGCACAACGCGAGAGGGATCATGGGGCTCACCGCGAAGGATGCTAGGCGTCTGTACGAGGTCCTTCCCAGTATTTCGTTTCGCCCAGTGGACAAGGCGCGTGGGCGACTGAGGGAGGAGGCAAGCGAGGACGATGTAGGAAACCGGCCGACAAAGAAGGCGAAAGGAAAGGGAAAGGCGCCGGAGCAGGGCGAGAAGAAGTTTCGGCTGAGCGACGTGCAGATGGTGGTTCGAGGGATTCACATCGAGAAGTCGAAGTAACTCCCGTGCCACCAAAGGTCTAGGAGAATCTATCGACCCCGGTACAAAATAGCGTATGTAAACAGATGTAAACGGCTGACCCCCAACGAACTTTTAATCAAACGAAATACTTGGCCCGTGGGATACAGGCAACGGTCTTCTCCAGAGCCACAGAATATGACTGAAGGATGTTTCGCGGAGGTGGCGGCATCGAAAGGGTAAAGTTCAACTGCTCAATAGCGAGCTGACGAGGGCTCGTAGACATGGGTCGCCGTGTCGATAGCTTGAAGCTGGCTTGAAAGGTATGCGTCTTGGACGCATCGGATCGAGGTTTGTTCGAAAGGCATCAATGAATAATGAACATTGAGCTTTAAACGCTACACAGTTGGAAAATGTGTAAGCTTAGCCTCGACGATACGAAGGAACGAGCTCAACGTTAAACGTCACCTTGCTTGTCAAGGCCTTAGTCTGTTGAAATTAGCCTCCGGGACTCATATGGCAAAACATATACAAACCGCCGGCTCCTAGTACTCCAGTCCATCTCAATCTTCTATTCCTGTTCCTGCTTCTTCTCGCCACTCAGTACAGGACCCTCCGAAAATGCCTGTTTTCTATCTGACATCCTCCATCAACAACTCTGCTGAATGGCTCTGCAAACATACATTCTCCTCACGATCACGGACTAGCTGGATGGAATTTCTCGCTGTCAGTGTCAGTGTCAGTGTCAGTGTCCAACGTCGAGAAGAAGAAGAATGCCGAACTACTGGCGGCCGTCCAAGCATTGGCCATATGATGCATTTTCAAATCCGCGCCCGTGACACGCCAGAAGAGAGAGGGGGCGGGGGCGCGCGGCAGAAATTGTATAAAAGCTAGGCCTTATTCTCAGATATTTCCCAGGTTCCTCGGATTCCTTCTCTACGACCCACCACATTCTCTTACTCCCCACAATCCTTTACTACTCCACAACGATGCCTTCCTTCAGCTCCATCGTCAGCTACGCTGCCCTCGGCTTCGCCGCCTTCGCCTCTGTGCAGGCTGCCCCCGTCGCCGAGCAGGGACTCGCTCTGCGCGACGCCGAGTATAGCTGCGGCTGCAAGACCCTCCCCACCATCGTGGCCGACCTTACCGTTGACCTCAGCGTGACCCTCGCTCCCCTTGGTTAGTTGTTCTTCTCGACGCCCGACTTACACTAATTCGTTGCTCTCAGTTTTCGGCACCGCCGACAACATCACCGTCGAGATCATCACGCCCATCATCCATGAGGCCGAGGCCATCATCCACGTCGCCATTGCCGATGTCAAAGTCCTCGTCGGCGTGGCCGTTGATGTTGTTCTCACCGGTGCCACTGGCGTCCTTTCCCTCGTCGATATTGCCGGTCTCATTTGCACTTTGATCACTGTAAGCCTTTGCTTGGTTTCTGTCTCTGTTGATACGCAGTGCTGAATCATTGTTTTCCAGGTCATCTTCAACGCCGTGCACATCGTCCTCTCCGTCGTTGCCTCTGCCGAGCTGGAATTGGTTACCCCGCTGTTGTGCGAGCTCCTGTAGGTGTTCTTCTAATGCTGACTTCTTCTTCTTCTTCTCGATTGACATGACATGATTCTTAGGACCCTCGTCGCCGAGCTCCTCCACCTTGTCCTGGGCCTCGTCTCCGGCCTGCTCGCTGTGCTCTTGCCCTTGATCCTTAACGTTGTCGTCTCCGTCATCGTCACCTTGAAGATCGGCAGCGTCTTTGCCTTCTTGGGTGTCGACTTGAGTGTCCTCGCTTAAGGGTTTGTGCTGGAATGTGGGTAGTGTCTCCTGAGTCTCCGACTGTTCGTGTTGACGCGTTCTGTACAGGAAAATGTGGATGACGAGAAGCGGCGCTTCTATCCGGTTGGTGACAACAGGTGCCAATTGGTTGTGCTGCCTTGCATGATTGTCTTATAGTTACATTACTTTTCTGATGGGATCCTAATATACTTAATTCTCTTGCATTGCCAGCTGAACATTGGTGTTGTGACGGTGAATTCTCTTCGGTTTGTATCCGGTCGGTTTAGTAGTAGTAAACGGCTGTATTGGCCGGACTACTCAATGACTACCGTGGGGTAACAGTGTCAAGGGTGGCCTCGAACTTCACTGTGTGTCTTTTACGAGTCTTGCAGAGAGACGCGTCTGAGTAAAAAGTTTGCTCAAAAGGTGCTTAATCCAACTTGCCATCTAGCCAATCCTGATTCAAAGATACCGAAGAAAGATCATTTGAATACTGAAGCACCACATAGCGTCAATTGTAGGTTTAACCTTGAAAGAACAAGCTTCGGGCCGGGGGGGGGGGCCGAGTCCACTTGCTTCCCCGCCAGACTCGCCAACTGTAGCGGCGATGCTTTCTATGAATCTGATTCCGTCAGACATTGGCATCTGGATGTATTCGTCCACTCGGATTCGATAATTCGAGCGTCGGTCTCATGCCTGTCGCTGATGTGTGTCACCGCGTATAAATTCCTTGAGACTTCTACGTCTGGGTAGCATCTTCCTGTCAGATAGCGACGGTGTTCATTCTCATTATCGTCATGCCACAGAGGAAGGGTCAGAGTATTCATGAGGAGGAACAAAATCTGGTGTTAGATAGTTATCTTTGATTAGTCAAGGCCACAGTTTATGTATGATCAAGTTGCTGGACCTGCTCTTGTAGCCTCAAATGTTGAATAGGGTTTGAGAATAAAAACTTGGTATTATTTCACGAACAGGGTATAGTAAGCGACTGAGAATGCTCGAGAGTCATGAAAAGACTTGCACACAAGCTAGCGAAATCTTCCGACCCATTTTCACCGGTCTGAAGACTTTCTTCTTCTTCGACGGCGATTCCTGAACAACGGGCGCGACTGCTTCTGACAATGTTTCTGAAGATACACTCTCTTCCGGAACAAGAGAGCACGATTTCCTCATAAACGGGGATGGCTCGGCGACATAATCCTCCGAGCAGTCTGCGACAAAAAGTGCTGCTGACTTGTGCCGGGAAAGAATGATATCCGCCGAATTACGCCTGGCCTTCTTCACAGCCACCTTCACATGCGTGGAAGTCACGCGGGGGAAGTACGAGTCCGACGCGGGCGAGAAGGGAGATGTGGTTGAGGACGTGAAGGGTGCAGAGACGGCATTGAAGCTATCCGACATTCTGCGCGCCAAGGGGCGTATCTCCTTCTTGGTCGTCTTTGCGAACTTGATGAATGGTTCGCGGATGGAAGCTAGGATAGAATTAGACTATGGGCGTGTGCGGGTAATAGGAGTAGTCTTACCAGCTGAGAGTCTGCGTTTGCGCTTGACTTCGGGTTCAACCAAGGTTGTAACCGAGTCGATGGAGATGTCCGAGGTCACCGTGTCTACAGACGAGCGCCGCGAACGACGTTGGCTGAAGATGGGTGTCGCTGAACGACGAAACTCGGGAGCACGAGGGGACAGCGATGGAAAAAGTTGATATGCAATCGTAGCGGCGAGGCTCTAGAAAACTCGTTAGACGTGTGGAGACGAGATGTGAGAGTCACGTACGACTGTTACGCCGGCGGAGCTTTGCATGACACCAAGCGTGAGCGAGGTGTAGGAAGAGGGAGTAGAGTAAGAGTAGACTTTAGTAGACATGATTGTTCAGTGTAGGCAGAATCCATTTCTTGGAGGAGGATTTTATACGAACAGCAGCAGTGAGACTGTCTCTCTTGATCAACCGGGAGGCCAATGCGGATTCTGGGGAATAGGAGCCACAATCGTCCTCCTCCAGTCTTTGCGCCACAGTCTGGAAACCATCATGTGAAGCAATTCATCATATGTGCAACGGCACGACCGAGCCATACAAAGGATACGGTGGCTAGCGTGCTGAGGATGCTACTCAGCCTGGAAAAAGCGAGGAAAGAAAATTTGGACCAACCAATATCGATCACCGGTGATCACAGCTCCGTTCATGCTTCCCGTTAACGACGGTGCTGTGCAGGTTTAGACACCGAGGAGGTCTGAGCTCGACGTCACTATGTGGAAATCAACAACAGAAGCTTTAATGCATGAACTGAGGTGTCTTGAGAAGCAACGCCTCGTCATACTGTAAAGCGGCAGTACTGGCAGTCTGCAAGACGACATAGCCGAGTATCAGAAAAATCTAAACCTTGTACCCTTTGAAATCATAGGTGTAGGGGACAGTGTGGCCGGGTTCATGGCAAACAAGATATTGAAGAGATCGCTTTCGTGGGTGCCACGTGAACGCGTTTTTGCCAGTCCAGGAGAGTCTTCCATATCCCAGTGTGTAATATAATGTAACCAAAAAATAAGTGGGAGGTGGGCAACATACCAGACCAAGGCAGGAGACCTGCCATGAAGCGGCATTGAACTCGACGTAGCTCGCACGGTCGTCTCTTTTACCTAACCACTAGACTTTCCATGGAGCGCAGTCCAAAAGAGGATCCATAGAGATAGAAAGCACTGGCTACATGATGCATGATTTCTCAGACTGATCTTGGATGATGAAGGAAGAGAGGAAAGAAAAGAAATGCCTGCCGGTCGTTCCGACCCGCGGACCGCGTTTACCGGCGGTCTCCATTTTCAACGTCCAACTTGCCGCCAAAGCCTCTCGCAGTAAACGAAAAGATTTACTCTCCAGTGATGTCTACTGGCAATCCAAGTATAACGGCTGGTCTCTGGTTATCAATATCTTCTTTCTCCATTTCTCTGCCGACGACCACCCAAGATCCACTGTGGCTAGGTTCTTTCTAGGGAACATAGGATGTCGTCTTACCCCGCAGTGTTGACTTTACACTGAGTGAGGCGCACAGGATTCAATCAGCTCTGCGATCGAAGTCGAACACATCTCCTCTTATGACGAATAGACCAACACTCTTCCTCCTATGACAGCTAGGATTGCTTTGGTATATAAACCCAGATGTGGACCTACGTTAAAGTCCAATCCACACATACTCATACTCTTCATCGCTGCTCAGCACCACCTCTTGTCACAATGGTCTTCTTCGTCAACGGCGTCGATATCGAAGCCCACATTGGCTCTTGGCCCTACCTCGGCCCCGTTCCCAAAGACTACGTTTGCAAATATCCCGTTATCCCCAACACAGAGCCGCGCATGCCCCATTCCTTCATGCAGCGCTCTGTCTTTGGGAACGAACCCTTCGAGTTCCGATCTATCGATCCCTCGACCGTAGATCAGCCTTTCGGGCCATTAGAGACTGCGTCAGGCGTATTGGCGCCCACTGCCGCAGGGAGACCAGCTGCCAAGGCTTCATCACACGGTCCGGGAGAGCCTTGGGATCATTTCCTTTATCGCCTTGCGACGAGCAAGGAACCGTTATGGAAGCCCATCAACATCGATGACTATCCTCCCGATTACCCACCGCGATCTGTAGAGCCTGTGCTGCCGCGGCTTAGCACTGCGCCGTCAGAAGGGTCGATGGTTACTGTGCAGCTAGAGACTCCTTCCGACGAATCGGTGGCTGAAGTAGTGGCGGACGTTTCGACTCTGCCTTCATCAGTGGAAGAGCTCTCGTTCTCCGCTATCCCCATCGCCCCATCGCCTCCCTCGCAAAGAAGGCCTTCGGTAGCTGTAGCAGTTCGCTCCGCACGGACTGCGGCTTATTCGTCGGCGAAGATCGCCCAAGCGACGAAAGCAGCCCGGCTTTTGGGTAGTATCAGCGGGCCAATACGTCCTAAACGATCAGTTCGTAGCAAGTAAGTGTTGGTCTTCATTGGATCCCCTTCGCGTTTACTTACGACAAGCTTCAGGTTCACCAATACACTGGGAAGATTGAAGGGCTTTGCAACTGGGAAATATCCTTCAGAGCGCCTTTCCATTTCGCAGTATTAATATCATGTGCTTAACTTGCTTGTTACGACGTCTTGCTCAGCTTGAACTATGTATTCTAACGTGGTGTATTTTATGAAAAGTAACTTACCGGGTGATGGCAGGAGGATATAGGCTTGATCAGAAACAACCACCATCATTTTGCCAAAACTTGGGTATCTCCACTAAACGCTCTTCATACAGGCCATTTCGCAGACGCAATGGTTCCCCAGGCATTGCTTACCACTCTCGCCAGCCGAAACCCGACTGCCAGGCCACGATCATAGAGGAGATTTAACGCGTCCAAGAGAATCGGCCAGCATCGAATAGGCTCCCGTACGTGATCTTTTTTTGATTTGAGGCCCGCTGAAAAGTAGGGCAGACGTGTAGCCCAGCAACCCCAAGCACACAGTTGTACGCGACTTCCCGTAACTTGCTTCCTGCTTGCCCCCCACCATCATGTACCTGTTCTTGAAATGCCGCCCATCCGTTCCGCGCAACGGTCGTCGTTGTATTCACGCAGGATTCATAAAATGGCACGGGCTACGTTCTACGCACTACATAGTCGACAGTCTATTGTAAGGATATGCGGCTCGTATGTATTCTTCCAAGCTTCGCGTCCAGTTTACCGCCTGCTCCAAACCATCGTTTCCCTGAGCATCCCATTACGCTTGACCCAGACCCTCGTCGACATTTACGACCGGAGTATCTTCGTTTTGCAAAGAGCTTAGGACGGCATGGTCTACGGGAGCGCTTTGACTGTGATGGCAGCGCCGACTGGAAGCGAAAGGCAAGCGCTATTGCCACTACTGGAGAAGATAAAACTGGGGGTAAGACCCGGGCTACGTTTGCTCTCCTCTTTCTCGCCTTGACGCGTTTCACAGGAAACTAATCCATAATCGAAGCAAATCATTCGTCGTTATCAAAGATGGCGCGCGGTTCTTACCCAACGGTCGTCTACCGTTGCTGTACAACGTCTAGGATCAGCTGTAGCTTGCCACGGTTACTAGCGTGTGAGGGCAAACCTGTCCGTCCCCTTTCTACTCGTTTATCTTGGAATTGATTTTAGTTTATAGCTCGGACAAGTATGAAAAGCAACACCTTCGATGGGCTAAATATCTGCGTCAAAGAAGTCAGCACATACGCGCCGGAAGAGGCATATCACCGTACTCTCGCGGGCTTCATGAGAACCCTGACTTGATTACTGTACTCAATCGCACAGTACGCCGTCGGAGGACAAGACTGCGGCGCGTCTCTGATACTATGCATACCGCTGTTTGAGAACGGCTTGGGCGACAACGACGTATTCACTGGGACGTACGACTGGTGTGGGGGGGATCAGAGATGTGTTCGGCCAGCGCAGTTTGTATTAGATGCGACGGTGGTACGTCTGTTTTACTTCCTGCAAAAGAAAGGTCCTAAGTAACAGAAATCTACAACAGCTTGTTTCCCTCTTGTAAAGTATTGATTGACGTGTTAACGACCTCTTCGTTCACCACGGCGCACGCAATTCACCAATACGTTTCATTCGTCCAGCGATGGGCACGCGAAACCGTGGCATACTACAGCGCCTCGACGGGAGCGATGAGTGGCTGGAGCTGGAGCAAGCGCTCCAGGCATCGTCGCAATGCCCAAGACCGCCGCCTGCTTCACATCCGGATCAGTTTGAATTATGGAAGATATTTAGCTCTTCATCAAGGTATGTTTGATCTATCTCAGTTTGATCAAGAAATGTATATTGGTTTTCTGATTTGTACTAGAATCTCTCGTGCACGACGAGACTCAATCCCCAAGTTAATTGCCTCTTGGACTCCTCCCTCAACTCTCGGGCATGCGCTTATTTTTATCACCCGTTACCCAGGATCTCCTCCCACTAATGGCCATCCTCGAGGGGTTAACGCCCTGGTATTCCATAGAGTCGTATACCGCAGCGCATATGTTGGAAGATCCCTCGCTTCCCAGGATCTAACGTCCACCACGGCCATCCAGCCGCGTTACTTGCACGCCATGAATGTATACGGCAGAGCGAGCGCCGGAATATCATCCTTCCCCCCAGAATCTACCGTCCTACCCGCCCAATGGCTTCCCAGAGGGTGATACGTCCTCATCGACATTTACGAACGGAGCTGCGACGGGTTTAGGAGCGCTTCGACCGAGATGGCAGTGTCGACCGGAAGCTAAAGGCAAGCGCTGCTGCCACTGCTGAAGAAGATAAGGACAGAGGTAAGGATGTGTCTACTCTCCTCGTTCTCCCCTTGACTTGTTTCACAGGGAATTAGTCTCTGTGAAATACACTTCGTCTCTCTGATCGAAACAAAGAACGCGCCACTACTCGTTCTCAGACACGACGCATAGAGCTCGCTCAGACGACTCGTACGCCTTGTTCAACTAGATATGATTGGTTCGTACGACGTTCGGCTGCTGAGGATGGGGTTAACACAAATCTGCGCCTGGCGATCTGCAAGAGTACAAAGCGGAAAGTGGATATACACCATCATGGATCGTGTCTTGACAGAGACGTGGCAGAATGCAGGAGGATTACTACATCTGTATGTTGCCCATGAATTACCATGACTCGACACTGACGCACGAACAGAAGACATGTCATTGTGTATTCAGTCGCTGATATCTACTGCTTTGCTGTGGTCCAGAGTGTCTTGTAGGAGAACGGACCTTCAACTAATTATTAGTCGGCATCAAGTGTGCCCCATACCGCCGTCCTTCTTCGATATTATTATCACAACCGGATCATGGAATACGTATTTCTCGCGACTCAAGGTATATCTGAGGATGCTGATCCATCGTTGTCCGCGAAATGTTTATAGGTTTTGTAGTCGTTCAACGCGCGTGCCCATCGAGACTCCGTGAGACGTATCCTGCTCGGTTCGGGCCTGTGTTTTATGTGACTTGTGGCTCCAATGGAGCATACCAAGGACTGGGCCTTGAGATTGACGCCCGGCACGAATGACAGATGCCATGTCACAGCATCCTTCTTACAGCACGGGTACACGCGGTAAACATTCTCTCTCCTTCCCTCCACCATGGATGACGACTTGTATGCTACGACACCCACATATTACTCCCCGCATGCGCTGGAATATCGCCTACTTGCCTGGGATCGCACGGATTCCGCCCCTACCCCTTCGCCGACCACTGCTGTACACCCTTCCTTCCCCATAGGCGCCGAGCGCCCCACGGAATATCATCGGTTTTCCCAGAATCTACTGTCGGTCCCTCCCACCGATGGCTTCCCAACGGGTGGTCCACCTGACACCGAGCGCGTCGGCTCTGACGTCCGATTCGAGGTGGCGGATGTAGCCTCCTACCACACGGCGGCCTGGTATCCCAAGGAGCCATATCTCGCAGACACAGCGCGCACGCCGGAAGATCCCTCGCGTCCCTGGCATCTAACATCCTCCACGCCCACCCAGCATTCCTCGGACGACACGAATGTATATCCTTCCCTCCCCATAAGCGCCGAGCGCGCGCCAGAATATCATCCGTTCCCCCAGGATCCATCCATCCCTCCCACCAATGACTTCCCAGCGGCTCGTCCGGCTGACACAGAGCGCATCGACTCTGACCCCCCCTCCGAGGTGGAGGATGTTGAGTCGGATCCAGACGATGTAGACTCAGAAGGCTCAGAGTCAGAACAGGAGGAGGATGACCCGTTCCCACTTCCTGCAGACGCGGCGCGCTGGATCTCCATGTCCCCCGCCCAGTTTGACAGGGAATATCCAGGCGGGAATCCGTTCGTCATCGAGGAGCTCAGCTCGACCTCGGAAGAGGATCCTGAGAGTGCCTTGTATGTCGAGCTTGGATTGGGCGATCTCAATCGGATATTCGTTATCTTCTGGGTTGCGGAGGAGGCTATTTTCCATTCCAAGTACGAATTGAGGAACATGCCATATCACGACATAATCTGGGAAGTCCTGGCCGATCTTCTCAAGGATGGAAAGATTTGGTTATGGGTTGACGGCGATGAAGAGAAGTGCGCCGACGTGCCCAGGGATAGCTTTTTTTTGCGAGACTCGCGGGAATATGTGGAAAAAAAACTTTCCTGCTCGTGTCTACAACTACGAAAGCCTCGTTCGCCCACTTGGACCAGCTTTTCGGAGCGAGTGACCAAAGCGTCGTTCGCGATGCGAGTTTCAGTGATAACCTGGGCGGCATTTACATCTGTGTCTGTCAGAGAAGCAGGCTGGGTGAGAGGTCGAGCTGATTGGACTCGTTGCAAGCTTCGTAAAGCAATAACAGGCTGGCATAATGTCTTGCGGAGGCTCGGCATCGACCTTCCCAAGGATGAGGATCAGCACAATTACCTCGCAGTCGCATTCAAGAATACTCTGAGTCGATGCTATGGCCATTCGTGCTGTGCTTCTACTCTGCGTTGCACCATCTTCGTGGGCTCCGATCCGAAGCACTGGTTATACGTGCAGCCTTTCCTTCTCTCAGGCAAAGATATATCTATGATAATGTTTAATCAGAAGGATAGGTGCTGCCGCCAATGCAATAAACTGTATGTTCCTTTTGTTTTTCAAAGTGATGCCAAATAAAAAGTTTGAATTTGAAGACAGAAACTCTACATCACCAACAATGATACCCATCACCCCCCGCTATTGCTCCTTGCTCTTAACGAGTTGCGGCTATGTCTCGACCTTGATATGGAGAGATGGCTGGATCTTCTTGAACTTGGTAGTTCTCGTGGCATGATATCTGCGGCTATGGTCTCAAAGATGGATGATAAGATTCGAAGGTACGCCTATAATCGCTATAGAGAGAAATTTTCCTTTCGCTATCAGCCTTGGGTTAGCAAACTTCCTAGGAGCCTGCGACAATCAGTCATGAAATGTTCTGAATTTGAGTGGAGAGCAGCAGAGCGTGCTATCCGGCGGGGGAATCAATACGAATCGGTTCCTACATCCCGATGGGATTCACCGGACATCGGACCCGGAGTGCAGATTACTGCCATTTACCTGCTTATGTCGGAACACTCCTCGCAGAAGCGGACGCCACGCAAATGCTGGCATGATTGCTACGGGGACCGCGAATGGGATAGAGTGTTTGGTGAATCCGCATATCCTCCCAACCTAGCTGCATCGGTAGAGGTGTTTTGGGATGCCGCTTTCGGAGATTCAGCTCATACGTGTTGTGAATTCTGTTGGGAACAAGGCGGCGGCGCGTTTGAACAGTGCTATGCTGCTGCCTACCTTCTTCTCCATCCGGAATCGCAGGATGTACCGTTATTGGAGCCGATGCAACGTCCTGTGTACTGCCCCGAGGAGAGAAAACCAATAAAAGACTGCCAGAATTGTTCGAGTTGCGCGGAATGTCAGAGGCTACCTGAAGCGGAACCCGTTGTCCATTTGGTTCCCATCGTTGAAATTCCGGCGGTATGTGGCATATCGAGATCTTCGCTCAGTCTCATCATAATGTCCTTTAGTTGAATGTTACAGCTCCACCTGTCGACGAGATGGCTGGCATCATCAATGTAGTAAGATTTCAAGTTCATTATCTATGGTTTTTATTTGATTCCAAATACCGAACAGGTACCTACATCTGCAACTGTACTAGTCAATCCTCAAGTCTCTCGTGTATATCAAGTAAGGCGTCACATTCTCCTTGTGGCGGGACCAAAACTGAAATACTGAGTAGGTGCCTTCGGGATCCGGTCAGCGTCGTGGACCGGCTCTTTCCAAAGAAGTTATATTACCCAAGTTGAAAGACCATTTCGGAAAGCTCCTCGGTGCGCGCTGTGTACGAATACCCGATTTGTACTTACCGAGATGTCAATGCAGCCCAGTGGAAGATACCGATCCAGTATACCAACTTCGGCGTGCCCCAGCTTCCCTGGACCACCCTTCCCCAACTGCTTAGGGATCATGGTCTCGAGATTGTAGGATGGCCGCAGGATTTCCCATTACCGGACGCGGCGACTCAAGAGTATAATGCGAAAGGGATCATGGGGCTCACCGCGGAGGATGCCAGGCGCCTGTACGAGGCCCTCCCTGGTATTTCGTTTCGCCCAATGGACAAGGTGCGGGCACGACCGAGGGAGGAGGAAAGCGAAGACGATGTTGGAAACCGGCCGACGAAGAAGGCAAAGGGAAAGGGAAAGGCACCAGCGGATGGTGAGAAGAAGTTTCGACTGAGCGAGGTGCAAAAGGTGATTCCTGGTATACGCATCGGGACATCTAATTAGCCCTACAACACTCCTGCGCCGCAAAGGTCTACGAGAATGCATTGACCCCGGTACGAAATAGCGCACGTAAACGATATGTATATCGGCAGGCTGGATGACCGGTCATCCATCCATTTTCAATGAAAGAAGTACTCCGCTGGATATGTGAGGAAACGGAATAGAACCACCTTATCGCTTAACGCCCAGATGGCGGCAGGTTGTAGCGTCGCTCTTGAGACCTGGCTCGAACGGGGCGGCAGTCGCTAGCCTAGTCAGAATGGAAAGGTTAGACAGTGACACACAGTATATCAAAAAACAAGCAGCCGTGCGTTTTACGCGTCTGATCGAAGTTTGCCAGAAAGGTAATCCAACTTGCCATCCAGCGCAATTCACATCCTAATTCAAAGATATTGAGAAATCAACATTGTCAAGTGAACGTGAAACTGCTGGGGAAATTGTAAGCTCAGTCTTGACGCTACAAAAGAATGAGCTCAATGTTGAACGGGTGTGTGTTGACTGGAGGAAATAGGGTTTCGGCTTCGGGCCGTGATTCCGACAACTATTCTAGCCTTTCCTTGGCCATGCTTCTTCTCTTGCCCTCATCATCATGTACTTGTTTTCTGCATGAGCCGTCTTCGTTCTCATTTTCATTGCGCTCCTTCAAGGCCTCAAGTTTTGTAGGCAATCATCTCATTTTTTCCACTTCAAGAGTTGGTAGTATCTAAACTTGTTGGGGCATGGGCCGACAAGCGGCGAGGTACAAACCTTTTTGAATTGTCGTGGACAAGGGATAAGTTAATGTTCTGGTAGTAATACATGTTAGAGTAGTAGCTAGTATATATTGGCGTTACAGTAGTATTTTCTGCAGTTGAATGCACGCTCGCCGACTTCCCTGCCAGTGGAAGCATCGGTCACTGTGGATGTGATTGATAATAAGGATGGCGGCACGTCTCATCCTGTGGTTGGTTTGCTCAGTGTCCATGAGTTTAAACAAGTGTCGTTCCAGTTTCTCGTCGGTCCTGTTCGCTTATTAGTTATGTATTGATGCATGAAACGTATGCTTGCCACTCGAACATTGGGCAAAAGGCCCATCGTGATATTGAGATGTCGAGACAGTACATGCGAGTCATTTCATCCCGCTGGAAGACGGTATGATGGAAGTAGACGATGGATCGAGATGGGTGTAGGGATGTAGACCATGAATGGGGTATAGGTCGTTCGGCATAGCCTTGGTTTGTTTTGACCGATTGTACCCAGCAGGCCTTGTCACCTGCTACGCGAATTCTTGACAGTTTGAAGCCGGGCATGTTTTGTATGACATGTCGGTCGTTGATCAAGGGCCACCCTCTGACAACGTATTTTGCTCTGGCCGTTGCGTCGCGGTCAGACTTGCGGTTAGCAGCGACGTTGACGTGCCATTGGAAGGTGAGGAGGGGGTAGCATGAGACGGCGAAGAATCCGTTGATGTAGTTAGTGACGACGGCTGTGTGAGGTGTAAGGTTTAGAAGTGTTCAATGAATGTTAGGCGTACTGGAGTGGTGATCGAGGACGGCGTCAGTGGGACACATTTTGACGATGATTAGTTGGATGGTTTCATCGTCTCTGTTAACGAAGTTGAATATTTCGAGGATGGCGGGTCCAAGGTAGGGACGAAGGGAGTTGTTATCATGTGTGGTGGGTTGGTAGAGAATAGCATCGGGCTGTTGCCACGGGTATGGTTTGAATTGATAGTTTTGGGAGTGGAAGAAAGTGATGAGGGTGTTCATGCCTTGCAGGGTGACATATACGTCTAGATCATGTACTTGATCACGGCAAATGTTGCGTGTGAAGTAGGCGAGCGCCACGGATCCTGATATATATGCCTTTGTGAGGCGCAGAATGTTCATGAAAATGTGTACGTTGTTGCGAAAGAAGGGTCGGAGGACGAGATCAATGGCGGGATGCAGTTCAATGAAGTGTTCGACAGCGTTTTGTGTGGCGTGGCAGACTTGTTTGATACGCCATAAGTCGTAGGCGCTTAGCCACTGCAAGACGTTGGTTTCAAATACATTAAGCCTTATTATTTCGGTCAGTGGTTGGATTTTTGAAGTTTGTACATGTCGTACCAAAAGGCATTTTGACCGTACGTGAACGCGGGCCAGATGGGTTGTAGCATGCAGTATTGTATAGGCATGGTGAGTGGATGTACAAAGGTAAGTTTCAGCGAGTTATGTTCCATTCAGGAGTACATGCCCAAGGAAGTCTCATCCATCATCCAATTCGCAACGTATTCGTCAGTGATCTGCTGGTCTGACTCGTCGGGTCTTTCGAGTAGGATACTGAAGGATAAAGACAGTTGTATTCTTTCGGAACCGAGGGTTACGGCGTTAATGGATTGGTCTCGAACGCCAGTGAGAGTAAAAGCAAGGAGGGCGAGATCACCGACTGCTAGTCCGTGTGTCACATGTGGTAAGTTGTGATAGTGGCTTAATACGAAAGTTTCGCGACCATCGTAGCAAGTGGGAGTTCGTTCTGTTGGTTGTGAGTGGGTTTTGGTACTCAATGAGAAGACATGTTGGTACCAAGGGTGTGGATGTCGATTCCGTTATCGGCGCCATGGACTGAGACTTGTAAGACTGGTCTGGGATAATTTAAGACATTCGACATGAATGCCACTGTTCTGGATAAGAAGCGAGTTATGGGCTGAGCAGCGACGGTTGTTGCCAAGCGGAACACAATGCGCGCGACAAGAAAGAATATCGCGGTGTGGTGGTTATGTTTATTGATTACTGTGATGGTGTTGTCAGGGTGGTTGCTGTCGTGGTTCCGCACGAAATGTTCGGGATCGGCGGAAAACGTGTTATGCAGATCGTAGGTAACGCTGTTAGCGCCTATGTTCAGAACGCGGCTGAAGGTCGAGGATTAACACTTTTGAATGTAGATTGAAGTATATACATACTATGCTTTCAGTTCGTTATTTGGTAGAGCGTCATATATGTCGCATGTGGGTACTTTGCAGAAGTCTCCACCATTGGAGGATGTTCCGATGTGTTTGACTGAATGTAGAAGGATACTTTTTTTCGCGCGGAAGGTTACTCTTTGCAATTGTCAGTGATAAGTGTTGTTCTCAGGTGGCTACGAACGGTTCTCCAGTCGCGGTAGTTCCAACATGTCTGTCAGACATGTTTGCTAGAAGGTAACTTGAAGGTTAGGCGTAGGTGATTGTTACAAGTTTAGACACGGTTAGACGTTGATCGTAATCGAGCCATGATTTCGGTTCATTGCGGGTACAAGTAAATATCATTCAGTATGAATACAAGTACAAGTCGAAGATGGAGGAATTAAATTTACATGCGTTGGCTACTTTGAGCACTAGGCCCAGCATAACTAAGACTTTGTTCCAGATCTGTTTTCACTTCGGTTTTCTCATTTACTCCGAGTGGTGTTTCGTCAGTCAGTGATTTGTCTGTAGAGTTTGAAAGTCCGGTCCGGTCCGGTCTTTTGACCTCAAAGTCAAGCAACCGGGGACTGCAACCGGTTGCAACTTCCCATTTTTGGGTGCAACCGCAACCGGACCGGGTCCTGACAGCAACCGGGCTGCAACCGCAGTTGCCAGACCGGTCCGAACCAGTTGCAACCCAACCGGTTCAGACCAGTCCGAGACCGGTCCGAACCGGCCACCACTACTCAAAATAGTACAGTAAGCCAGACATCTGCGTCCCAAGGTCGAGTCGGCAGTGTGTAGCACAGTTGTACAGTAATTTATTTTGTTAGGAACTGCTCAGAGTCATTCCATGCAGTTCTGCATTCTGTTCAGTCTGCAGAGTTGGCTCTGTAAGCAGCCTAATTGGGCAGATGAAGTAGACATCTCTGCATGCAACACTCAATAGTGAGTGAAATGTTATGCTTCCAGAGAGTGAAATGTTCGGTTTTGAGAGCTGGATTTAATGGAATTTAAATCAGGTTGCAGTTTATAACTAAATTAGGCCATAAAACGCGATTTAGCCTGATTTCACCTGTATTTTATTCATTACTCATGCAATATGACCTCTACAAATATCGACCCGGACACTATCTGGTGCAGAATTCACCGCGCTACATTTCGTACACTCACACTTAAGTCTGAAAACCACTGCGGAGCTCATAATTTAATAGATACACCTATTTTAAGCGAAAGACCGGTTGCAACCAGTCCCAACCGGTCCGGCTCGGTTGCAGATCATCTCAGGATGGCTTAGGACTGGCAACCGCAACCGGTTGCCATCACGGACCGGTCCTAGTCAAAACCGGTCCTAAACGGTTGCGGTCCAGTCCGGTCTGCGGTCTTTTGCAGTCCTAGCAACTGGACTTTTAAACTCTATTTGTCTGCAGGAGTTTTTGGGGGATCATTGTCGTTCTCGTTGGGACGTTCCAGTAGGATAGTGAACAGGATGTTCAACGCCATGCGCTCTTGGCCAGGTTGACCTGGGATGAGAGGGTCTGTAACGTAGCCATTTAAGGCTACTACGCAGAGGACGAAGTCACCAACGTTAAGTTCGGTGTCCATCATCATTAAGTCTCTGTAGTGTTCCATTTCGAAGTTGTGGCGTCCATCATAAATGGGAACATCTTGGTCCCACTTTCGAGGAACTGGGTTGACGTTATTGGGGATTGTGACATATAGGTAAGAAGACGGTACCGTCAGTGTGCAAGCCCGGTCTGATTTTTGGACCCTTTTTTTCTGTAAGCATTGTAAGTTAGTAGTGTTCATAACGAAGGTGGGTGTGCTCGTACTGCCGTATGGTTTCTGCGCTGTTGTCGCTACGATTCCCCCATTCATAACTTTCAGGACGGCGTTCTGATAACCCAACATTTTCTCCATATTGGCGAAAATCCTCGGCGCGAATCGGTGTACCAGTTGGATGGATAGGAAGCGGTAATATTGTTCTTCGACTGGATTCGTGAGGAGGGCGGAGTGGACGACGCGTCCGATTAGGAAGAAGCAGCTGTCCTTGTTTTCAAGGGTGACTGGGATACCGGATGTGAAATGGACGACTCGTCGGGAGTTGGATTTTGCCCATGTTGGAATGTGGGTGTAGTTGGAGTTTTTCGATGCGTACAGCGATTGGAGGCCTTGGGTGGGCGGTAGCGTGGCATGATTCAGTAGTCGTCTGCACGATAATCAGGGTGGAAGAAGAACACACAGTAAGTGGGCCTACGCCATTTTTGTGGGGCTATTTCGTAGATAATTGTTGAGCGCACAGCATGGAAGTGGGACATGGCCTTCATCTTTGATAAATCCCATTTCAGGTTTGCGGGGGACGTCATCCACAGCTGGAGGGCTATAGGTAAGAATTGTGTGTTTTGAGGTAGGGATGGTACTCGTTATAGCTGCCTCTGCCATGTTTTGCTCAGTCGATTGTGGTGGGTTGTTCGATCTGTGGTAGTAGTTAGTTGGTATGCGTTAGAAAGTCGTTTGGCATACGGCAATTGAGTAGTATGCATAGTTGCGGTAGGGTGGTTGTTTTTGTCTGGAGAAGAAGGTTGTGTGTTTTCAGTTTCGTGATCGGTCTGTTCGGGGGGTTTGTGCATTTCTTCATCACTGTCACCGTGAACGGTGACATCGTCACTGTTTAGCATTGAGAAGGCGTCAGAGGTATTAACATGACACGCACTCATTCGGACACGTTCTCTTGCTGTCTTTGGTAGGTTTCGGCGGGTCCGTTGGGTGTTTAGGCGGCATGGTGGATGCGGGTGGGATAGCACGTATCAATTATGGATGGCAGTATTTATGGGAGTCTCATACGGTTTCAGTTCTATTTTTGTTACGGAACAGCGCAAGTGTAGGTACCGGTAGGCAGAAGATATTCTAAGGTTGACGAGTACGACATGTTGTGCTGTGATGGGGAGATAGGGAGAGGAAATGGGAGTAGCGTGATCATGATTGAATACTTTGGCAAACTGGGAAATCATTTGCTAGTGGGCGTGAGGGTGATTGAATGATACATTGTTATAGATACTCGATATACAGCAATACGTCTGGCTTGATAATATCGTCTGTGCCTTCTTCCGTAACATACCAACGAAACCAGGCGTTCGGCATGTCCACAACAAATTCATCGTTGACCGTGAATCGCAGAGCGGCTGGTCTCTTTCGATGTAAAGCAAGTATGACGTCGCTCAACTTCTCAGCGTCTCTGGCTGATAGCTTGCAGCCATCGAGTCTAATCCGGACATCCGTTACGTTTTCCAGTGACTCGAGGGAAGACAATGTTTCGCGGATAAAGTGATGTTGTTCTCCTGTAGCGTGAAGAATAACGGTATGCATTCGGTGTAAGGTGTGTAGGGGAATGCCCATCATAGCAATCGTGGGTGAAACTAACGATATGGGTCAATTTGCAGAAGAAAGCATAAAAGTCGACGAACCATCTATCAGCCGGAAGGAGACGTAAGTCGATGATTGCGATGCGACTGAGGCTAGCTTTGTGATGAACGGTAAGTCGTTCGCATCAAGTGTGAGTTTTAACGTGGTCAAAGAGGTACAAGCGTCCAAGAAAAGGTCCTGAATAGCTTGTACCTGGGGGAAGAAGGTATCATCGTATGGAAACGGCATTATTACCGCTTGATACACTTCGAGTTGGTCCAGATGACAGAACACGGGGGATATCGAAATGGCCGACTGGCGAAATAAGTTGATAACACAATGAATCCGCAGTATCTTGAGTTTGTACAGGTGAGTAAGAATATCTGCGAGGAGGTTCAGTGGCATCTGGACTTTGCATAAGACGAGTTCTGGTCTGTTAAACATATACAGAGGCAATGTATGCGGAACTGTGCTATGATAAAATCGTAGACGGTCTACCGTAGCTCCGGAATCGCATAGTCGGATGACTCGGTATACCTGATCCGCCCTGTCCTGCACGGTGTTGAAGCAGATGCATCGGACGGCCTGCGCTGCGGCTGGATAGCTTCTCAGGAATGTGATGAGTTCCCCAATACCGCGATTGCGTCGGCCACAGGAAAGATGTGCAAATCGATGGCGGCAACACGTAGCTGTAAATGTTGAACAAACGAGGCTCAAGGAGAGCCAATCCATGCTAGAATTAATCAGGATGAGGTCTAAAACCTCTAAAGGTAGCGCAAGGATGTTAATGTGGTGCTATGATAAGAAGTCAATCACATGTAGGGAAAGGAAAAGTCAAGGTTATACCGTATCGGTAGCATTCATGGCGATTCAAATGTGTAAACAAGAGGAAAGACGTAGAAAGTACATACCTGTAAACAAATTTTTGGTTTCAGGAACGTTCTCGATGATCGGGCCCGGCCAAACACTACCAAACGACACGATCGTCTTTCCGAATCCTTCGTGCTCTCAACTATCTCACGTGTAGTTGACGTGTGGGTGTATTTGGCGTGTGTTTGTTGACAGCATCCATCATATAAAAAGGTGAGTCGTTGGTTCTTTTCTCCTTAGACGTCGTAACACCAAGGGCCCTAACACGGTTCAAGCAGATTAACCTGCGCGTCTCCGGGAACGCATAGCGTCAGTACCAAAGCAGTTCGCTGCCAAACCTTCACACCATTTGGTCGTCAGCGCGAGGATATTAATATGGCTGACGCTGTCCAACTTACTGACAGCCTTCTTTGGCGTCAAGTCAAAGTACGTCGTCTTCGTTCACGCCAGCACGATTCTCATTCCGTCCTGACAGGTACACGACAAAGCTTATTCCTGACGACAACGACGTCGAGCTGACACTACACCCGTAGCTGTAGTAAATTGCCTCTTCGTAGGCAACTGCCTACTAAATTCGATTCATTTTCTGGGTAACTGCCTAGCAGGCAGTTGCCTGCTCAGATATACACCTGTCTGCACTGCCGGCTGCCCAATATGGTAGGGGACCCTTAGTCTAGCCGATGCGCCGCCTCTGAGCTCACTGTTCGCCGCCTCACGATGCTTAAAAAGGAAATATGGCGTACTCGGCCTTCAAATTCAAGAGATACACAAACTGACTCATTCAAGATGACATAGTACTACCGGACGCCTCAAAACCCATCACCGAGGTCCCCGACTCGACCCTCACCCTCTCGTCCTCCTCGCCCACGATGCGCTTCAACGCCACCAGCACCTCAGCATCCATCACACCCGGCTTCTGGCCGCGACTCGGTCCCTCCCGCACCCACATCGCCACGAACTCCTCTCGGATACGCCGCCGATCCTTCGCTTGTTGTACTCCATATGCTCTTCGGCCGCTAAGCTCTTCAGCGCGTAAATTTCCGGGATTGTACTTGCTGTGGCGTATCCAATCCTTTTCCTCCTGCGTAATCGATCGCAGTACGCGCCGCATCTCCTCTTTCAGCGTTTCAACTTCTTCACCCCACCTCGTTTTCCTGGCTAATGCCTTTGCCCATTCGATACGTATACCTGAAAACCCGTGTCAGTGCTGTTTCATCACATGAAGCATGGTACTCACATTGATTAACGTACTCGTCGTCATCGAGCCCGCTGCCCGTCGTCCAGATCCAGGACATGATTGCACGAGTCTCACCTGGCGCATTTCTCCTCTTCTTCGACTTGTGGCTTTTGCCCGTTGTTCCCGTCACACGTCCTCCCCCTCCCCCCAATCTCCCCAGCGCCTTCACTGCATCGTCATCCGGCTCCTCTAAATCCGGCAATTCGACGTCCTCCTCCAACAGCTCCCTAAACAACCCACATTTCTCTGCACCTACAATTCCTCTCAGCGCTTTCCACACCCGCCGATACTTAGCTTCACAATCCTTCACCCCCGCCCCCAGTGATTGGATCAATTTCGCCGCTCTAGTCGTCTTGTTCTGTCCGCTGACATTCGCATTTCGAAAGTTGACGAAATGGCGCTTGGCCAGTAGTCGTCCGCGCAGACGCTCTAGCGCATCACTACACTGGCCTCTCCGAATAGCGGCCTCCTTGTCGAAAAGACTAAGGGCACAGACCAACTTGCGCTGGTCGTCGTCCATGGCACCAAAAGCAGATGGCAGGTACAGATTTGCATCCTCCACTGGGGGAAGCGGTTGACTTCGCTCGCGTCGCACCTCCTCATCGCGCTCCAAGACTGCCTCCACACCCGGCATGAATTTGACTTGCCATTTCCTGAATTCCTTCAGCCGCAGCGTTACGGCGTGTCTCCGTTCATGAATCTTGCCCTGGCTTTCGACGGTCATATTTGGCGCACTTCTGTCGCGCCGTAAACGCTCCCTTGTCAATCATCAGAGACCAGCCTACAATTTCAAGCATGACACTTACTTGCTCTCCTCAAGATGTAAACCCGAGATGATAAAGCCCGTCTCACTCATCGTCGCCTTCTTGGGTTGCTTCCCTTTTGTCGCTGCAGGTTGCTTTTCTCGTGATGTCCCATCTACGTCCATGTTTACTGAGGTGTCCATGCGCGCGTCCCGCTCTTCTTGTTGTCGCAATTCCAGTCTGATCTGTGCTTCGCTCGGCGTGACGGCTATAGAAACTTTATCAGTTGGAACATACGACATCTAGAATGTAGATTATACCTTTGTTTTTAGGCGGAACATAGGGACTCGGCTTCGTCGGATCCTGTAACCAATCCAAGATCATCTTCGACCATGCCTGACGCTGGGACGCCGTCACGCCGACCTCCACCTGCTTGAAACCTTCGACCTGAATAGTTCGTTCCTCGAGTGCCAGTTTCAACCGTCGTAGCAAACTGTACCCTGATAGATTCATTAAGCCAGTATTAAAGTGACTAGAACGTAGAGCTTACCATGTCTAATGTTCTTCAAGAAGTTGTGCAAATTACACTTGTCCTCGATGTCGTCGTGCCTCGCCCCAGGATGTTCTTCCTTCAGCATGTAGGACATCGGGTTCAGCACTGACCACACCCGCTCCGGACCCTCGCCATCTGTTTTCCCTGCTCCGACCTTGTACTTGACGGATTCGGATGCTTCACAGTGCGGTTCATGAACGTTTCCATGCCAAACGGGGAGTCCCCAAGAGACCTCGGGTATATCCAAGGATCGCAAAGCCTGTGGTAACGCGGCAATCCGTGCATGAAAGTTCTTCTTGTATTGACAGGCAATGTCGTACGTGACCGTACACTCCTTCAAGCCCATGCGCGACAAAACCGTGTATAAAACAAAGTCTGTATTCTTGTATCTGAGGCAAACGTCAGTTCATAAAACACTATAAGCAGACAGATAACATTACCTTTCCCCCTTCTGTAAATCGCCAAGGCCCAATATGATTTCGTGCCGCGCGCATATAACCCCAATCACTCCCGACCATCTTAGTCCCACTGTGAACCGAGTATCTTTCTGCATTAACGCCGCGAAGGCAGCACAATTCGTAACCTGCAAAAACATCAGCCTCAACTTGTACGATTCTCGAGTCTCCGAACGAACCTCTTCCTCAGTCACGTACATCCTCAGCCAAGCAGCATACGCCTCCGCAGGCATTTGAACGCCGAGGCCGTCATACAAGGGTGGATCTGGATGAGCTATGATTTTGAGCTTGTTGGACATCCTGAAGTTGGCGTCCGTTGAAACAATACGCCGGTATCGGTATCTAACCGTTCGTGAATAATGAGATAGGAATGGATATACGACAGAACATACCGATACTTTTCTGCCACGGTATCCCAACCTACCGGCAGATTGATACCAACTCGAGGACACGCCCAACACTCGACGATTAAATCACCAGGCTTCGCGGCGTCTAGCCCACCCCGACTGTGACCAATCCCAGCGCGTCGTGCTCGCATAAGGAATCCCCACTGACGGGCTATCCGAGCGAAAGCTTTGTATCGATCAGGTGTCCACTCCGTCTCGTATGGATTTGTCGTGCTCTCCAAAACGGAAACAAAATCGCGTACATTGACGGTCGCCATGGTCTTCAGTCGACGAAACAGATCCAATACTTCCAGAGTCGCATAAGTTTGCGGCTGACGAGTCGTCGCCGGGTACCAGCCAGTCCGGAGCAGTTGCTGCCATTTATGAAGACCATCCTTGCGACTGCAGTCGCAGTAGCGAAAAAGTACCGTATGAACTCCAGTGATGTGCAAGACCGTCATAGTCCGCAACCCCTCATCAGGATGGGAACATGGAGCTCCTTGATGACCGACTTGGTATACCAAGTGTAGTTCGCTGAGAGTCGTTCTCTCCCAGCTACCGTTTCGCCATATCTACCACAAAATCATTAGCAGTGTTAAGTCTCAAGACAGACTGCAACCCACCTCTATGAAATGCAGTGGACTTCGTTCATGACGATGAACACAACAAGTGGAACACTCCATGAAATCACCACAAGAACGACAGCGAAATGCCCTCTCCCCTTGCGGGACAGACACACCCTCCATCTCGTCCGACACGTTCAATAACTTGGCGCATGAACTACACTTCGGCTGGTGCAGATCATCGCCCAAACCATGGCGGCGTATAGTCTCCTCCAAAAAGAGGTGTAACCACGGCCTCCATTCTAACATGGGATCGTCCTGGAATAAACGTCAGGCATCAACCAAAAAACACCAGAGTCAATACGTACCGAAGGAAACATCTTGCGCTTCTTGCCAGTCTGTGCCGTAGAATCATCATCGTTCCGCTCGTCGTCATCGTCCCGCTCGTCGTCAGCCTCATCTCCCGGATCCATCTCATGATTGTTGATCTCGCCATTAGGATCCAGCACAGCGTTAGAGGACCCAAGCTCGTGGACGGGAACATGACCGTCGTCGCTCCAAGACATCATGGGCGTGTCAAAATCCAATTGACTGAAGTCGTCGTCGTCGAGGTCTCCAGGTCTTACGCCACGAGTGGGGCGTATGCCGGGTAGTGGTTGAGAAGACACCAGCCCGGTGTTGTCGTAGTACAGCGAGTGATCGTGGATGAGGGGGGGGGCGGCAGTCTGGATCGTCCCATGGTTCAGGCGCTTTCGCCCGCGGCGCGTCGCGCGCTCGTCGGTGCTCGCAGTGACACCCGGAGTCTTTGGCGCCATCGCTCAGTTGATGGTAAGCCAGGAGTAAACACTGAGACGTACCTCGAAACCTGTCGGTGCAGCGTTATTCCATGTGACTCACATGGTGTCGTCGTGGTTAGATCCAAGTTCTAACGCGATCTGACGCGTCATCCCGATCTGGAGCGGACTCAGGTACGACATCCTTCTTGTTGCAAACTAACTTGTCCACGCCACCAAGGAATCACACCGAAATTCAAAACAAATTTGTTTTCATTCATGGATAAAACTGTCGCCGTGTCTCCCTGATTGCCCCCTTCTCTGTTCTGATTACAATTTCGCCCTGGTAGCCACACCGCCCACTTGGGTCAGTCGAAAGTTTCCGTCAAGACAAATTGGACCGAGCTCGCGCTGGCCATCCCTCCGGATACACTTCCACCAGCAGACGTTGAAGTTCCGCTCTCTGTGAATGAGACAAGCTAGTACTGTACTATTATGACCTTATCTTCATGGGGCGTTATGCGTTATGCATACTCTTCACAAGAGTATCTCTTCATTCAGGGTCCAATTTCCTTATATGGGTAGGCGGGAGCGGCGGCAACAGCCGCCGCGCCAGAAAATTTCCTTTTTAGGCCTTACCTCGGTCCAAAATTTGGCCGTTATGCGTTATGGTACCCTTCACTCTTCATTTCACAGGCAGGCGTTATGCGTTATGCGAAGATGAGGTCATAATAGTACAGTATAAGAAATAAATCAATCCACGACGCCACACAATGAATCTGCAAGTCTCACCGGTATTGTTGGTATTCCAACACGTGCAGACCGGAGGCTGCGCCGCGCTGATGACGATAGGCTGGACACTGATGGGTGTGTTCCTGTTCATTTTTCTCAGCTGAATTCGCGTCCTGGCCGGCTTCTCTTTTTATGAGGAGGCAGTGGGATCCTCACGGCCGAAAACGGGAAATATTTATAGCGATGGCACAATCAATTTCAGATGGACATTTCAATCGTACGGCCGCCCAAGCAATCCTCAACACGCTACTCATCCGAGGGTGGCGCGCTCGTATAAGGTATCCTCCAGCGCACTCACGAAAAGCCGCATGTCCAATGAATTGGCTTCTAGAGGTAGAGCGAGCGACAGCAGCCCGGAGATTCTATCGCCCAGTAGTGTGGCTTCCACAAAAGAATAAGTCCGACGTTATCAAGACAAATAGAAAATCAGTACCTGCGGCGAGGGTCCGCACGCAAAACATGTTCAGCAGGCCCATCTCCACGAACGCGGTTGCGAACTCCGGATGTTTCGCGTCATTCAGGAATCTCTGTACGGGGGCCTGTATCCACGGTTCTTCCTCGTCTGACATACCTCTTATTCAGTGTGATTATCCCAGACCAATCAGACTCACCGCTGCGTTCAGGATCATCCTCCTTTGTGTCCGAATCGCGATCCGACGAGTTGTCCTGGAAGACGGCGAGATCTGCCATTTCACATTGATCAGGGCTCGATTGAACGTGGCCAGGAATCCATACACTTACGCTGCATGTAGCGGTCCAACTCTCTCTGATGAATAAGGCGCTGGGCTGCCACGAACAGGCGGACTCTCTTCCGAGCGGCACGCCGAATGTGCTCAATGTCATGGGGGAGGTCGTCGCGCGGTGCAGTATCGTCCATGAGGTATTGGGGAGGACTCCGATAAGTGATAGTGGTGGAATGAAGCAAAGCAGACCTAATGCCGCCGGCATCACGATCCTGTGACTGGGTCATCTTCAGATTATTCACACGCCCAAATCAGCATATGACGAGAATTGGCTACAATACCATTCCATTATGAACACAACTACACAATCTGGGACTTAGAAGCGAGGCAAATCCAAAGCATACCCGGCGAATGCAGACCTGACCCTTCGGTCCAATTTCTCATCCGGGAAGGACTTCATAATCTCCTCAGTACGCACATCCTTCCACAGCATGGCTCCTACAGCGCGATATTTCTCTCTAACAGCCTGGCGCTGTAGTGCAGCTATGAAATCATTGTCAGCTTAAACAACGTGTATAGTGTAGCACATACCAATTTTAAAGCGGGTTTCAATGACCGCCTCTTCTTCGCGGCGGAGAGCAGCGCATAGAAGCTTCAGCGCAGTCCAATTCGTCCCGAATGTAAGCAAACCCATGGCGCTGCGCAGGAGAGCTTCGTACTCCCACATGAGAACAAGACCGGCGATGTGGCGCAGGTCCTCAATGGTCCGAATCCCGCAGTCCTTGAAGCGCTCCAAGAGAAAGTCAGCCTTGACGGTCTCAAGTTTCTTAAGTAGGTGTGATTGGCCTGTTGCTCGCACTCAGTGATACGCTTGAAGAATAAATGTATAAACTCACCTCTAGTGCCGCACGGCTTATTCCACAGGTTGCGGAGCCGCTTGATGTGACTGTCAAGAATCCTGTATGACACGAGTTAGCAAGACATAATGTCTGACTGGTGATGTCGTACCTGCGAGACGACAGCGAGGGCGAGTCCAATAACTCTCGCGGATTGAACTTGGGGAGATTCGCAGCGGACATGGTGGTACGGGTGAGAGAGCCAGCGACGGCCTATTCTTGGGGGATCCTCACAGTTCACCGGAGTTTTTCAGGGATACTTCGAACCGAACCAGGTCTCTGAGGGTCTGAGCTGGAAAAAGATCTCGAAAACCGCGATATCAAATTGATCTGGGCAACAACTGAAATACGTTTCTATCTGTATCCGCGGATTCTACGCTACCTCGTGCACCGTATGGATTGGGCGCGCGAAGTCCCGGATGGCCCGTCGGAGAGTGCCCCATTCCTCTGCAGGAAGGTTGAGAGCTTCCCGCAATTCCTGGCGGTGGGTGGACTGGCGATTATCGAGAGCGACGAGAAGAAGATCATCGCCAGTACGAATACCCATCCAAGAGAATGACCTCTGAACCTTGGTGAAACCTGCATCGGAGAGGAAGCGGGCGACAGTGTCCTCGCAGAACAGACCGTCAGGCGCTTGCTTGACCCAGCTATCCTCTTTATATTCCTCTTCTTTGAAGGCCTCTATGAAATGAATCAGATTTAGCGTCCACAGCGGGGGCGAAATGCGGATACTAACCCATATATTTCTGACCGGTGCCAAGCTCGTATTCGGTGAGAGGGCGACGAAGCTGACTGACGCGAATGCGCACCGTGCTACACACGGCTGGTTAGAATACAGGACATTCTGTGAGAAAACCAAAAACCCACCGACGGTTCGCAGCCGCCTTCGCAGAGAGCTGCACAACTTCGACGCGTGGCTGGACGAGCACGGCAGATTTACCGCGAGGCGGACAACCTCCCGTACTGATGCGAGCATGAGTCGACGCCTTTTTCGGCTTGTTGGAGCCAGAGCACTTGGGCGAGGTCAACCGCAACTGTCGCAAGGGAGAACTCTTCGAGGAGCCCGCCATGGTGATTGTTGCAGTGAGAGAGGCACTGGGCCGCAAAAGGAAAGTCCCCGATTAGATAGAGCCTCAGATCAGAGTAGTAGAGGATGGATGACATTGGCGCATTGGATGTAAAAAAGTAACTGCTTTTATCTGTGAATTAAACGACCTTGGAGATGTCAGTACTGACATCTATCAATACGTCAACAGCTCGACTAAATTCCCTTAGCGTCAACATGCCGTTTCGCCACTCGTCAGATTCCTGGCCAGCGAGTTCGCCGATATGTCGACAGGCTGATGATGCTTTCACTCGCATGGCATATATTTCATCTTGCAGCTCCGAGAGGCGTTCCTGAGACCATTCTCCGTTGTCATAGATTGTGGCGTAGACGCCGTCCCGGAATGCACCCAAAGATCCCGACGTGATCTCTCTGAGGGAGTCATGTAACATGTTTAAGGTCTTGATCCAAGCCCCCAGAGGGTTTGTGGGTATTGTACTGACGTCGCACAAAGGCGAATCACTTATAGAGCGAATGTTACGAGAAATATTTTCGGTTGGACAGATACACGTACCGCAACGAGGAACAAGCTTCCAGTTGCTCTCCTTCAACTCCTGAGGCACGTTGTTGATATTTTCCGCGTTTTTTTTCAAGGATCTGCGCTTTATGACTTGAACCTGGAATGAGGATTGTTCTAACGTCGTGGTCTGGGCATTACCTTGCATAGTACTTGCGGTCGTATTTGACGCGAGATGCACGTCGCTCCTCTTCTGTGTTGTAAAGCTTTTTGCGGCCCATAAGTGCAGAACGCAACGAGACGTGGTTGGCGACGCGTGTCAGAAGTGGTGATGGTGGCTGAGAGAGAGATGAACAGATTGCCATTGTAGTCGATCATGGATCGACGTTCAATCAATTTGGCGTTAATTCATTTTGACTTCACAAAATGAAAGCTCCGGACCTCCCAAGTTCAATGGTACATAGATATTGAGTCACTGCTATGTATCTAACTAGCTGAGATTGTCCCGGCACTTGTCCTACGCAGAGAATGAGCCACCAAAAGAGAGAGCGGAGGACCGGGCCGAAGGCCGACGTGTTACGAGAAATATACAAGTTCGCAGAAATGACAGTGCGGTACGATGGAGCGCTTATGAAGGGTAGCCACTGACATTACAAAACTAGACTACACAAAATTGACTTGTACGATGCGCTTATCCTGACAGGCTCTCGTGTATTCCTCTCGGGCGCGACCATACGTCGGGAAAGAATTATACACCGCTCCAGGAATACCGATGTAATGCACGGCAGCCTCAATGCTAGGAAAAAAACATGAGCATAAACCTAAGTGTGAATGAGGTGGACTCACTAGCTACGGTACACACCGGGCTGAGTACCAGCATAAACAACATGCCACGCTTTGTGGCTGACACCCTCGCTGAGCGGTGTATCGCCCGGGTACAAGCTGAGCTGTGGATCAGCGACACGAACATGGCTGAATGCCCGCATCGGTCGTGGCACGAGTGTACTATAAACCAGTCCGGGCTGGGCCGAGGCGTAGCGAAGAGCAGACATCGCAGCAGATGCCGACAAGTACGATTGATACAGAACCCCGGACTGACGTTTGATCTGGTCCTCAACATCATCCCTAGACAATTATGGATTAGGGACAGATAAATACAGAACGCACGAACAGGAGACATACATATCATAATAAACGCCTGGTTGGCGACCCCGAAAAACGACATAAGCCTGGGCTCTGCGTCGGCGATGGCGCCGTTTGGGAGTGAGACGCGTAACTTGTGCACTGCCATATTGCTGGCTGTAGCCTGCATCAGACCTAAGGGGGTTGACTGAGCCATGGAAGCAAAAGGTAAGTGATAACATACCAATCCTCGGTAATCCTGGTCTGAGAGCCATCCGAAACAGAATAAAACACCTTGTCGCGCTTGCCGATCTCGAGAGCCGCTAAGGTATCAATGAGGTCGTCGATACCACTTGGTGGGGTGGCTGTACGAGAGACAGGATCGTCAGCCTCGGTGGCCGTGCCTGTGGCGGCGACATGTTCATCCTCGGAGTCCGAAGTGAGGTCAATGAGAGGAGTCGGAGGACGACGGGGCGTTTCCTCATCGGAGCTGGGCTCTGCCTGGGGAGTGGTCGACGACATGGTGGTTGTGGGCGGAGGGTGAAAAGGTAGCAAAAGGTTGTCTTATCAGCCGAGATCAAAAATGGCATCAGAACGTGCGGCTATATTCGGACACGGATACAATGAACTACATTATGCTACAGCCACAGGCCCACTTGCGGACGTTGATGGGGGAGGACAGGCTGTCGAGAGAATTAAATAAAATTGTTTTAAGAACCAACAAATAAAAAACAGATACTCACGCATAGCGGCGACTCACACGAAGCTGTCCAATGCGCACCTTCTTGTCATCGAGCGCGTCATTGAAGTATTTCAGAGCCGCCTTCTGAGAATGACACTTTCTAAAAAAGCCGCCGCTGACCCCGTTGGTCAACGACGACGCCTCGTTGCTGTGAATGATTTAGACAAGTTATGGAATCAAACGACGAGAACTTACGAATCAGTGACAATTCCCACTTGCAATCCGACAAGGATGGGATAGAAGAACACCTTGCTGTCATCAATGTTGGCCTTGATGTACGTCGGAGCGAGGTGGGCCTTCGGAACTGTGTCAAACAAGACGCCAGCGCGTAGTGGAACAGACGCGTCGACGTAGTCCTCCAACAGAATCTTGGCATCGTAGACGCAATCCTCCGGGAAGCCGAGAGGAACACGACTGGGTGGGTAAGGAGGGGGGACTGGATGTCGATGTTTTAAAGTTAGCTGGAGGATAAATTGGGCAAGAACCAGGACTTACCATCCAGCGCCGTGGAAGCAGACGCAGCGAGAGCTCCGGCGGGCTCAACAGCGGGTTCAACAGGTAGAGAGGCTTTGGAGGACATGGCGGTAGGAACAAAGTGGTTGGGCACGTTGGACAAGGAGAGACGAGTGATTGGGAGCGTTTTGAGGAATTCCGATCGACCGGATGAGGAACTAGGGAGAAATCTCGATTTGGCGAGCCAGATGAAATTCCACCTGCAACATGTGGCGATAGCTGACGACCCAGGCAGGCAGCCGGATAAAAGATAGGTCACGCTGCAAGAGAAAGCCGAAGAAATGCAATTGGTTGCAAGCCGTGGCGCGTTTGTTCGTCCGCCTGCCTCTTGATTTCATAACGCCAGAATGGACGACAGCAATACTACTGATCCACCTGACCCGAGCGGGAGACGTCCTATGTCGGTCAACAACAGTCAAGGCCAAACGACACTCCCTAAGTCCGCGTCTAAGAGCGGCGTGGAGAACGCGGGGGGACAAGACGGACAAGACGCGTCGGAAGGCACGAAGCCAGTCAATGGAGATGAGATGGTTCCTCCAGTGACGGGCAAGGCCAAGAGATTGAAGGAGAGGAGGGCGTCGTATCGGAAAAAGACAAAGGAGGAGCGCAAGAACTTGAAGGGATGGATGGAGGGAAAACGAGAACAGGTTTTCCTGCCTATGGTGATCATCTACGCGGATTTGTTGAGCAAGCGTCGATGGCAGGAGCTGGAGCAGAAGATGCGCGACTGGGAGCGCCTCTATCATTTCCATTTCCCGTATCCCATGGCGGACAAGGACGAGCCGGAGACACTGAAGCCCTACGATCCTACCGCGGCCGTTATTGACGACGATTCAAACCTGTCTGCGGAGGAGCTCAAGTCCAAGCGGGCGCATGTCAATGAGACGAACACTGTAAGTCATGTGTGGCGCAATTAAAGTCGCCAAACCAACTAACAGTATCCATAGCGCTTGCGGAGATGGCTCAATTATCGCGCGCGGAAGCTGAAGAAACGTGCCGTACAGCTGGCGAAGGGTCACGAAAACAGCGTCTATGATGTTCTTGCTCGCGACCTCGCAGGTCTGAATAAAGCTCCGAGGCAACCGCATGCCGCATACGTCTGGGAGAAGAAGAACAAGACGTCCGTCACCACCGCGGTGAACACCACCTGGAATGCGCGGCCCAACCCAGGCCCGAATGAACTGCAGCCCATTACCTTCCGTGATAAGGTGATCAGAGGCTTGTTCAGCGAGTTGCCGAAGGAGGAGAAGGCGAAATGGCAGGAACAGGCCGTAGCGGAGGGTAAAGCGGCGAAGGAGGAGTTCCAAGCCCTGAAGGATAAGGGACCGTCCAAGGACGCAGCGGCGCGCGCAACGTAAGTCGTGATGTCGGTGTCAAAAACTGGAAACTAATCCGAATGCTAGGGCAGCAGCGGCGACTGGCGAGTTTATTGCGAACATGCAGCGCGCAGTCGAGAGTGCGTCGACGCTGAAGGTGTTTTCGCTTTTTGGAGGGCCAACACATAGTTCTGGAGGAGAGATGACCACCTTGGAGTAAGTGTCCTGATGGAGTCTTTGGAAGTCATCTAATAATTAATTGTCAGTGTTAGCACTACAAAGAATCTCGCCACCATACCTCAGTCTTTCCCGGATTGGTTGGGGTTGAAAAACATGACGTGGCTCCGTGGGCAATGGAAAGCCTACTTGGAGACGTGTTACACGGACGAGGAGAAGCGTGCGGTTCTGATCGTGGACTCTAGCGAGCCCAAGGAAAGTCGGCCCATCGAGGGAGTGAGCACGGGAGCAAGTGGGATCCCAGATGCGTCCGTACTGAATGGGCTGGAGGCGTTCGATACCGACTCCGGCTCTGACGACTCCGATTCTGACGACTCTGACGGAGACTCGTCCGAAGACGACGTCGTTCCTAAGGAGAAGAAGCGGAAAGCGAAAAGTCAGACGAGTGCGCCCGCCAAAAAGCTCAAGGTGGCGGCGAAAGAGAAGCCGAAGCCGAAGCTCAGCGACTACGAGGTTCAGCAGGCCAGCAACATCCGGCGCAATAAACTCTTATTTGCCGGCCTGGACGCGATGCAGAAGAAAGGGTTGCAGACGCGAGATGACGATGGAGAGGTGTTGAATGGAGAAGTGTTTATCAAGTATGCCATGGACGCAATCGCCGCGAAGGAAATGCGCGATCCCAATGATCCGCCGCCGCCACCGCCACCACCACCACCGCCGCAGCGCGCGCGTACCGATGTTCCTATGCCTGACGCGTTTGAAGAGGGTGAAGGGCAGCCTGGCGATCCAAAGACCATCGAAGATCCGAAAACCATCGAAGATCCGAAGACGATTGAAGATCCGAAGACGATTGAAGATCCGAAGACGATTGAGAAGACGATTGAAGATCCGAAGACCATCGAGGAAGATACAAGCATACAGGGCGGCACGCGCTCCCTGCTGGAGACACTGGGCAAATCCAACGCGCCGGCGTGGTTGACGGGCGCGGTTGATGAGTTTACGAGGGCGGAGGGAGGAGATGAGATGGAGAAGGTTTTGCAGTTACTGGTGGATATTGAATGTGAGTATGGGTATGTGTCGGTTGTCGAGGGAAAGAAGTACGGCCTACCGAAGAAAGAGAGGCCAAATTTCCTAAGCACTTGGATAGCGAAGGGGCGGACAAGGAACAAACGAGTAGCACTGTCCGCAACGGATGCAACGAGGCTGATACGAGAATGGCGTGTGTGGTGCGGTTCCATGGAGCCGACATGGTATAGAGTTGGCGAAGACGGGTTGAAAGCGAGGGAGACGTGGACGGCGGAGCAGTGGAGTCAGTTAAGACAACCAGGGCAAAATGGACTGCTGAGCATGGTGGCAGTCCTGTCGTGGTGGCGTTCCCACTGTGCTACGACGGGCGAAGGGCTATCGGGATGGAAGGAGGAGGAGAAAGAGGTTAGGTTGATGATGGCGGATCTTCTCAATCACGTACGTAAGTAACGTAAAAATACGTACTGTAGTATGATGAATTGGGAAGAATGCCAACGCGAAAGGTTGAACAGAGGAGAATGAAGAATTAGTTTGAACTTTGAAGAATAATGAAGATTCATGAATCAGAACTTAGAAAAAATTTGCGCCAAGTCCAATGGAAAACACATGTTCGAAGTTGCAAGAAGCACTGCCGGGAATCGAACCCACGGCTGGAACTACACGCATTGGGAAGTACATGTACGTTACCAGCTAGACCACTAGTGCTTGGGACACTTAAATGCAGGAGGATGTCAGCACGTCATTCCACACAAAATAAATGAACTTGGAGGATCATGGAAGTGTGGCGCAACGTTATCCATCCGCATCCAATGCTTACTGGACGCGAGTAGCTCTATTGATAGTACTGAATAAATTCAATTAAATATAACAAACCAGCGGGCTGAGAACGGCGGCTGTAGCGGGTGACAAACCCGACCACCCGCCAGCCACACAAGTGTGGCGCAACGTTATCCATCCGCATCCAACGCTTACTGGACGCGAGTAGCTCTATTTATAGGACTAAATAAATGCAATTAAATATAGCAAACCAGCGGGCAGAGAACGGCGGCTATAGAGGCCGACAAACCCGCCCACCCGCCAGCTGCCCGCCAGCCACGATCTCGGAGCACGGCCCGGTAGATGCGTGCCACGATGCCGTTCCGGAATACGCCGAACGCAGTGTGCTAGTGATCCAGCCGAAAAAGGAAGGAGCTCTACCCTGGGCGCGCACCCGGGGGCAATAGCGCGGCGCTATTCGCATTGAGCCATCAGGGTCCCGGCGGGAGGGCGGACGTGATCACATGACCGGATCTCGCCCAGGCGCATGACCCTAACCCTATGCAACCTGTGGCTGTGCACTGGGCAGTTGCCTATAGAATGAATTCTATTATCTAGGCAGTTGCCTATAGGATTTGAATTTTTATTACAGCTAAGGCTCGACACTATCCGTTAACGTGCTCGACGTGGCGCTGCTTCAACATGGGGGTGCTGATGAAATTGGAGGGCCCAAGACCCTATCTGGCATGCAACGTTTAATGCACACAACATCATGTAGATGGCCAACGTCGCGTCGGAAAGCGGAATTCACCCCAATAGAGCGTCCGGTCAACGCCCCTTCTATCTCTTACGCATCCACGTAAGAAGCCTCTGTTCACTTCGTTGAGTCCATGAAAATGAACCTTGCTAGGTCACAATCCCTGCCGTCTACGTCGTCGAATGTCGACATGCCGTCAACCGCTATAAATGTGCTCAGGGCCGTCTTGCCTGTCGCATCCACCTGTGCATAGAAAGCAAACACGGGGCAGGCGGAATCCGCTCGATACAGCACGTACACAAGATTTTTGTTGCCGTCGAGCGGGGATGGCTTAAGATGATTACTGGGCACCTCGACACCGACGAGCGCATGGAACTGTGCTTAGGCCGCATCTACCTCTGGGAGCAACGGGGACACAACGCGAACGTCACTGACCTAGGCATGGAGCGGTTACGTGAGTTCCACTGTATTTTAGTGAGCGCCATCACTGACGACACTGCAGGATTTCTTGTTTTACTTTGAGCAGTACAATGGGCGCGACGGCATCCACGCGTCCCCAGATGGCGCCACAGATGCCTGCCCAAATCCTCACGCTCGCCTTACTTAATGTAATATACCTGGTTGGACATAATTCATCATCGCCGTACACGTTTCCCGTTAGCTACCCATCGCCGGAGTCGTCTTCTTCCTCCTCATTGATGACGGCTAGAGCAGACGGGTGGACGTTATGGTTAGTGGTCCTAAGTAGTCACGACCTGAGGTCTCTGCAGGTGCTGAAGCGTAACCTCCCTTACCGCCGCGATCCTGCAGACGACAACGCCCTTCGCAAACTCGAACGTCTCTCCGCTAGTCCGTCAGAGGTAGACTTTTCAAACACCATATGATTTTATGATGCAGGAAAGTTGTATGTATATAACTATTACTGAAGTACTAATGCGCCTGCTGTATTAATCCGTCACAAGAACAACATGTTTCGTTTACTCACGCTCGGCGCGAATCTGTGATTCTCTGGCCGATTTTCCGAGTGATGACCTGGTGAGGCAGTTCCGCGCCCAGCGCCGAAGACATTGTTAAATAATCTCTTCTTTGGTCAGGTCTATGACTTCTGACCGGGACGCGGCAGGCTGGTTGGGCGTTTTGGTGAGAGCGTGACGGAAAGACGTGGCCTTGGATGGCTTCATTCATTTGCGTGGCGGGTGGGAAGTCTCTGCCTTTCGCTGTGTCGGTTTGTAAGTCATGGATGGGAGGCGGCAAAGGTGGGGCTCGTTACCTTGTGCGGATGCTGAGACTTGGTCAGTTCCAACAATTCAGGATTGATTGTCGTAGGTGGGACTTTAAAAGAATGTTTGCTGGTAGCAGTCAGCTTAATATTATACGAATGGGTAAACGTACGACTCGCGGTTTGTGTTCCTTGGTTTACGTCTGTCTTTTTCTGCGACGAAATATGCAGTCTTCAATATTTCCCTCACGTCCGCCGATAACTGCGTTCGTATGTATTCCACTGGGGACGGGACTGTCTTGACGTATTCGACTTCCGAATACGTCCCGAGGTATTGCACGTCTTCGTTTGTGGCAAGTGATCCAGGTGCTGGGATTGTTTTGACGTACTGAACGTCTGGGTCCGTCATTTGGGTGTTGTTCGAGGACGGGGTGGGTGTAGCGGCTGAGGGGAGGGACGTGGGTCCGGCCAAACACTACCAAATGACACGATCTTCTTTCCTTCCTTCTCTCAACGATCTCACGTGTAGGCGGCGTGTGGGTGTGTTTGGCGGGTGTTTGTTGATAACGTCCGTCATATAAAAAGGTGTGTTGTTGGTTCTTTTCCTTTTAGACGTCGTAACACCAAGGGCCCTAACACGGTTCAGGCAGATTAACCTGCACGTCTCTGGGAAAGCCTTGCGCAAGTACCGAAGCAGTTCGCTGCCGCCTTTTGACCTCAACGCGATGATGTGGACACGGCTGAGGCTTTTCACACTCCTTACAACGCTTTTTGGTGACGAAGTAAAGTGCGTGGTTTTCTATTCTCTCTGACAATGTTCTCACCGTGTTTGTAAAGGTACACGACTAAGCTAACTCCCGGGGAAAAAGAAGACGAGCTTAACCTCAACGTAGATCTGCTTGACGTCGCCCTTCTCCGTCATCACGAAGTTGACATTGAGTGGCGGAACCAGGATCCCCTGATTCATGGTCTGGTGGACGACTATGTTCACGCTGGAACCCCAGCCGCCGCATCCACGTCCCAGTGTGCGTTATCATCTAACGTGCCCCGCAGTGAAAAGAAACGTAAAACGGCGCCTGTACCTGTGGAATCACCCCTTACCATCCCCTCTGTCTCGTATACTTCCCAGTAAGTCATGTTGATTTTTTTTTGCCCTCATTTTCGCCAAACAGTCCTTCACAGTTCGGCGCCGCTACCGTCCGCACCTCTGAATGTGGAGGTTCCATCCACATTATCCCGCCAGAGCGGCCGTAGCTTCAAACGACGTCGTCGTAGAGTGGGCGAGCAGGGAGTGGAGGATCAAGTTCTCATGACCGACGAGTCATTAGTTACGGAAGATCTTCCTGTGACTACAACGGGCTGGATGGGGACTCCTTTCTTCAAACGACCCGCTACGGCGTTACGAGACGCTCATGCATCTGGGTCATTGGATACGATTTGGAGACACCTCGCCGGTGTCCGTCTTGTTCCTTACAAAGGGTAATCCGTTTTTGCCCTATATCGTTTTGTCTTCTAACGACAACTTAGCGTAGCCACATGCATATTAGACAGCGTTGGTCGTCTCATCATTTTTCGGTCCAAAATCACGGATAACATTCGTCGACTGCTGCCCCAGTTCCTCGCGGAGGCAAAAGATTTCGTACGGTCATGTCGTCCTATGAGCGAAGCTGCCATGCAAGAGAACCGCCGCGGACGGCACTGGTTCAGCATAGCAGGCGTCGATCGAAATAACAAGGCGGTGAGTGTCCGTACCGTTTTCATTGGGTTTACTCTGACGTATGGACTAGACTCCTTCTTATTCCCAATGGCACATGGAAAATAAGGAGGTCTTGAAGAAATTTTTTAGAAAGGGGACAGCTTTCTATGCCATCAAGGTTGTTGATGAGATTATAGCTTCTAAATTTTAGCCGTCAGTCTCATAGCAAATGCACTTTTGGCCCACTATTTTCCTGGAATTGTGCAGCACTACGTAGATTGCATCACTTACACAAAGGAGAAGTATCGCTTGGACGCAGATTATGGATACTTTTTCAATTGGTGCTTAAACGCGCCAAGGCCCGGTGATACGCACAGTACAAACTGGCTACAGAATAGGCATATTTTGCGATTTCTGTACGACCTCTTGTAGGAAAGACATGTATACAAATACATCATAGTACTTGAGAAGTCTATCAAAGACTTCTAGGAGACTCTCTTAGGACGCGAAGAGACTCCAAGGTGGCCATTACGCGCCTACGGACCGAACTACCGAATCAACCGGAAGTTCCCGTAACGTTCTACAGAACTCTAAACGTGCCTGAATATCAAATACTCAATGCGCCCGGATGCAACACACGCATCCGTCGGACAATCGGACTTACAATCCTGGTTGTTTCCTCTCCAAGTACTCGGATACAATGTATTCACTATAGTATCCACCCGAACACTAGGGACATGTTCTGAACCACAGAGCTCGTTCAGAAAAACCTTTGCAACGAGACTACTGCATTCATCTACTTGAACTTAGGATCCATACGGACCCTCAACCCCGAAAGCTGTGAGTCAGACAGGACTCCGGAATCACGCAATCTTGCATCATCCTTCCGTTACGAACAAAAGACCACGCGGATGCAGACAGATACATCCATACCGCAGTGTTGAAGTGACTCAAACGGAACCGGAACCGTAACTCGACAGGCACCCTGTGTGGCCACTATAAACATAGAAAACCAGTTATCAGAACAGCCTCGACAGATACACTTCGAAAGTGGGGTATCATTCGAAAGCTATAACTCAGGTCTACATGAAGGACCGAAGTATCAAACCCAGAAGACAAAGCTTAGAAAGCTAACTACACTACGGCACGTCGGAATCAACCAGGTCCCAACCGGGCTATCTACATGGTTGAGTCAGATGAGCACAAGGTGTTATATCAAATACCACGGAAAGCACGCCATCCGCGGACTCATACGAGTCACCTGGAGGTCTGAGGAACCGATAGTAGCTACCGAACCGCACCCACCAGTAAGAATAACACCGTATGTACCTGATTCTGTAGTATATAAGTACCTGTAAAATGTCGTAGTCGGTAGTTAATCTACACCCGCGTATATAGCCACACCAGCGAATACCAGTGTTTATTTGACTCGGAACTTTTGTGTCCACCTCAGTTTAAGTTAAGAACCCAACCAGAACAACGTGAACCAGTGATAGTTACCTGGTGAACTTCGAGTTAGTACCCGGAAGCTTTGCCATCCGTACTTGTGAACGTCCCTCTGTCCCAAGACGGAGTTTAAACGACAGAAGCAAGTATCGGTAACGAAGTGACTTGAGAACACCCGGAGCCACCACGCTTGCAACTGCTTCGGATTCAGACATAAGAAATCAGGCCTTTCGTGTTAGTTTAGACCAACCTAACGTACCCAAGCCCCGCGGATCTTTACGTACCCAAAGGCGATCTTGGTCCCTGCGTTCTGTTGAGTTGAAGATTAAGTGCACAAGACAGTCAACCGGCAGTCCTCCGAGACTCAGCGTACTTGCGTGTCAACCTTTCGGCTAAGACATCGGAAGCTACCCCTTTTTCCGGAATCCCACAAGTTAACTCCCCAAGCTCCCTCGAACTTGCACTTGTGTTAGTTTAGGAAGTACACCTCTACCCCCCTCCGTTTGGAACCTCTTTGAGTCACTCGATCTTGACTAAAGTTGTAATTCGTTACGGGTGATAAGGTCGGATCCTTATACCTGTCCATTAGAAACTTCAGAAGTTTCGAGTGATTGTTTTGTTTTGTGTGTTTGAGTGTGTGTATTTCTGTGGCATATTCCTATACTGCACATCACCGGTGTTAAACGTGTCTATTGCGATCCCCATGTTGATGCGAAAAATTTAGCTTTCGGAATCTGCATCGTCTTTGTGTATGGAGTCTTCAATCACCGTGAAAAGGCGTGGTTGGTGATTTGGGAGGCGGGGGTTTGTATTGAGCTTCCACCGGGTGTGTTCTTGCTCTATCCATCCGCTATCTTCATTCATTTCAATGTTGACCGACGAGGTAAGGATGCTAGTATTCACTATCGATTTGATTCTCACTATTCATTCAGGAGACATTGAGATCGTCACTACCCCGAACGGGGAGAGGCCCACTCGTGAAAATTCAGAGCGTTTAGGTACGGTTAATGACGTTTCTGAGGAGGATTGGGAAGCTGGGCATGGGCGTGGATCCGTAGTGTGGTTCAACCAGGCGTCAATGTTTCAATCTTCCGAGACGGGCTATGATACTCTCATTGAGGCTCGCCTGGATGGTCATTCTGGAAACTCTGATACTGAGAAGTGGCTAGGGTCTGATGGGGTGTTTACGAAATACGAAAATAAACCTTAGCCCTGTTACATACAATGGTCGGTAGACATTATTAAAGCAGTTTATTGCCTGTAGCATCAGTATACCATTGAATCTTCATTGCTGCATCAATCAGTGTGTCTCTTTGAAGAGTTTGCAGTTTCGCTTCTTCACGTCGTACATCCTCTGGTGCGTGAGTGGCAATCTTTACCGGAAGTACCTCACCTATTATCCTTAATCCTGTTGGGCCACGTTCGTCACACTTGATTCTCGATAACATGACGTATGAAGCAGCCGCGGACATGGAACTTTCAAGATGGACAGTGACCGAGTTTAGTGACCGACTTTGGGAATTATGGGTGGTGAATGCGAATCCGGGAACGATGGGCACTTGCTCCCGTCGAGCAGTGTATCTTTTGCCGTTCACAGAACTGCGGTACTTCACGGTGTTATGGCTGAGGGGTAGGGCAATGCGATGAGGATAGACGGCGTCCTTATTCCGATTGGTGAAACGGGGGATGTCGAGCTCGACGGAGGTGGCGTAGCGTCGACCGTGATCAACTACGTATTGAACGTTTACCAAGGTGCCACAACTTCCATTGCATAAGCCAAACTCAACGGCAACGTTTTCAACAATTAGTATAGGCATTCCAATCGTCAGCGGGAGTCGGCCTGCGAGATCGTGAGCATTGTATTTCGGAGGCGTATTCCACGCGTCTAAAGCATTCTGCCCTAATTGCAGAAGTGTCATTTTCGGTGTTAATCTAGGTCATTTATTGTTTAATGTACCGGTTAAAGGTGTTCGATGCCGTCCTCTGCCTACGGTGTCATAAGAGTGATATACGGCAAATTCTTGACTTATTGCCGATGCGAAACACTCTGTCATCCGCCAATTATGCTCTTCTCGCATGGTGTTCGTATAGGTGATGAGGGGCGGGGCGTTATCTGGGTTCTGTATCCAGCGGACAATGTCTGTATGAGCGGTGGAGCTGGGGTCGCTCGGTTTCAAGCGGAGGTTATGCAAATATTTTAGGTCGCTGTCTCGTCCCTCAATTGTGCAGTTCCCGTATTGGAGACGTTCCAGCAAGGCGACAAATCGGGGATTGCGTTGGCGCACTATTTCGTCTAGAATAATACATTGCCTGATGGACCATAGATTTTTGACGGCTTTAACACCATCAAGATTTCGTTCGTTGAGTCCGTGAAGGCGGGAGTGAGGGGTGTTCAAAGACGTTGTAACAGAATGCCTGTAAAGTGGGACGCCGGAGGGCCCGGGAAGCTGGAAGTGATCGCCCGATAGAATGATGTCCAAGCCGCCGAAAGAGTCATCGGGACAAGTACGCGCAGTGTTTAAATGGCGAGATATTTTGGAAAGATCGCCACAGCTCAAAAAGTAGAACTCGTCTATTATGAGCATCCGAATGGGGGACAACCGCTCGCGAAGATTTTCCAGACACACGGAATTCTCCTTCGTCAGAGTTTCGTATTGCAGTCGGAGAGACAGTTCGGAATGAATCGTGGAACCGTTAATATTGACGGCAGCTATGCCCGTTGGGGCCGTGAACATGAGAGTGTCACTGTGGTTTATGCGACTATACCAGAGCCGCAATGCTTCGTATAGATGGGATTTCCCTGTTCCACCAGATCCTCCCAAGATTAACCGGAATAGCAAGGACTTCATGCCCCTTAAGCGGGACAGCTGGTCGTCGACGATAAGCAGAAATGCAATTCGTTGCTTACGATTCAGCGTCATGGTTGCTGCAACGCTGATGGCTTCTTGTTCCCAGCTATGAAGTGTATCCCAATATGCTGGATCGTGGGCATGTAGGGAGTTTGCGCGTAGCTTTGCTTTGCGTAGTTCCTCCGCTAGTGTGGTGATGACGGGATCTACTTTTGGAGGGTCGGAGGCGGTATGTGGCCGTGTCAGCCGTAGGACACGTCAATTAATAGAGGAGGTATCTAAAGTTCATCAGCAATGCCCACGGTACATATGATCATGCTGCAACATACATAGCATCTTCATCTTATTCTGCGCTTTCCTCTCTTTAATCAGGGAGTCTGCTAGTGCTCTAACTTCGTCGCGGTCCTCGAGCGAGACCATGGTTGTGCGGCCTGCCGCTGTATAAGCTACATTGCGCACGGAGTACAACTGGGCGGCCTCCGCTTTTCGTGAAAAAAGCATGACAGCGGGAGATATATTCCGCTCATCGTCTGGAAGACGTTCTTCCTCCATCTGTCTATCGTTCGGCATCCTATCATGGTCTATGTCGCCCTGAGATAGTTGCCAGTCGAGATCGTCCACCAGTTCTTCGTCAAGGTCTGGATCATTTCGAGTACGAATACATGCACGGAAAGACGCATATCTGGTTTTGTTCATAGCTGCAAAATCGGCCGCAGCTTTCCAACATTCCCACTGTTCTTGAATATGATCAACGATAGCAGTTAATGGCAATGGCATCACGTCTAAATGAGCTTTCCAAGCCGCATCCCAGGAATCTCCAGGGCACTTTAGGGGAGTATTGATAGATCGAGACCATGGATGGAAAAGGGTGAGCATGGTGGCGCAGTACTTATCTCGCTGATCAGCGAGGTCCCGGCGAGGAATGGAGAAGCCGGTGAGTACAGGCACAACAGCATGATGGCGCTTTTTGAGAACATGCGTATTACGCTGGGGGTGGCCTGCAGTGAATTCCAGTGTATCCGAATCAAGACTGAGAACTACATATTACAATCAGCTCAAGATGCGTTATTACAGGGATGGAGTCGGTCAAACCTGTTTTGTCCTCTTCTTCTTCTACCTCTCCATGAAAGATTCGCTTCGTGGGCGAAATCGATACCTTTTCATACAGACACAGTTGATCCCACATGGAAGTATGTTCAAGTTCGAGTGGACGATATAGTAAATCGTAAACAAGGGAAGATGGCGGCGGTTCTCTGACACAATGGGCATGAAGTTGAACACGAGTATTGGTAAGATCCACCAGTTCCTCATGGGTGGATTCGATGCTGTTATACGATTAGTGATGTATAGGAAATAGTGTCGAACCTCACCTATCATGTTGTCCTTCATCGATACCGGTCTCATCATCGCGATGGTGATAGTCGTCGTCAGGCGGCTTACTAGATGGAAATAGCTTGGGCGAAATCTATGTCAAAACACTGGACCAGTAGACGACTTGAAAGTGACAGTCTGTGAAGTGATTGGGGATACCGAGAAGAGCGGAGGCAACCTGTTGGCCAGACATCTCTCGACGTCCATTCATCTGATTCAAAGTCTTCAGCAGTAGCCTGCGGCAGCGATCTTGACTGTCAGGCAATGTGTTGCCTTGTTCAGAACGATTGAGAGCGGTGGTTGCAGCGGCAAGCGCCGTCATCACAACGGCAGAATCGAGCATCGTTTTAGCTGTATAGTTGGTTATGTAGACACCGAGGGCGAGAGCGAAAGGGCCTGAGCCAATAAATTTCCCGTCAGTGTTACATTGGAAGGCACCGGAAATGGTGGGATTATGGCCAACCATGTTCGCATTGAGTCGTCGAAAGAAAATGCGTCCATTGTCGTCCATGTATGTATGTGGAACGATATCGAGTGGATAGAAAAACCGGCAAAGTTTGTCCTTCTCCTCCGCGGTGAGAGATGCAAAGGAACGCGTCAGTTTTTTGAAGCAAGTTTCGCCATGATCATGTTCCTGACCGGAAGCTTCCAATACATGGCGAACATACTGTGGCCACACAACGTCAAAATCGGGAGAGTCTGGATGAGGGGGACGTCCGCAAAGGCAAGCGATCCGGCTCCACCCCTTGAAATTCCCAGGTGAGGTGTCCGGAGGAAAGTCATGACGAAAGATGTCGTCAAGCCATGAGAAGAGGCGAGTTTTGAACTCTGGATCATCCGTTACTCTGCGCTGGATTTGAATGGGAGAAAGTGCCCCGTCCAGCCAAATGAGGATATGAAGGTGTAACGATCCTCGATTTTGAGCCTCCACAACACCATAATAATGACGGACTCGACCAAATACACCACGCTTGTTTGAGCGGGCTGTTCCTAGGAAGATATCAATGAACTCCTTCACCATAAGTTGAAAGAATTCTGCGCTGGCCACTGGATTAGCTGCCAGCGATCGAGCGTGGTCAAACGCAGAATATCGTGAATCGGGGTTGTTGAAAAGCGCGTTGATGTCGATATCTTTGCCTGCGAGAAAGGATGATAATGGGTTATGGTTATCGGCAGGATTGAGAGTAAAGAAAATGGAAGGTGTGCCACAGGCGCGCGTGAGCGCCCGAATCTCTTCGCGCATCTTCATCGCATGTGCAGTAGAGCCCTCAATTTCATCACTGCAATAGTCGATGAATTTGAGCAGATCAAGAATGACCTGTTCAGATTCGTTCGCTGCCTTATAAGGAGAGTAATCCATTCGCGTCTGTCGTTCCACCATCTTCTTGATCATCTCATCAAGGACTCCGCGGTCGATCTTCTCCATAGCTGTCATCGCCTTTGGCCACCAGGACCTGTGCACCGCCAAGCGGGACTGGAACGACATCTTTCGAATCATTTGGATATTCTGCATGGCGAAAATGAAAGATAGATGTTGTTGAAATCGACGATCTGACAGTTGGAGGTAATGTTTAACGTGAGTACGCAAATGAATCGACCTAAACCCCGGTGACAACCGCAACGGGTCTTCGAACAGGCCCACTCCATAAGGAAATAACGTCGGCCACAACATCCCATATACATCGGGGTTGTTTCGGGTGCTCAAGGTAGCGGATGACGTCGAAGTCTTCAGGAAAGATCTATCATCCTCCTTCAAAGAGCGAAGGGCTTGAATTTTTCGTAAGTTGAGACCGGACTGTACACAGTCAATGTCAAAGCTTCCTACGTCTATTCAATTCACGTCAACTTTCTTAAATAACAAGCATCGACTGAGAACATGGCTTCTGTTCCATCAATACCATGCCCAGAATAGGTACTGGCCGTACTGCTCAGCGCAGCCTGCGTATTGTTGGGCGTAACGAATTGGACGGGGTAATCAGGCACGGTATGACCTTCAGCATCATTGGGATATCCGGGAAGAGCGTCAAAGTTGAATTCGATGTCGCGGTATAGACGATTGTGAATCTTTAACCACCCAAGGGCAGCCAAAATTTTGCCACGACGCACAAGGAGCGGAGTCGACTTAAAGGTATCTTCGGATGCTTCCTGGTCATTGGTAACGAACATGACAACGATTTCATCAAATAAAGTGTCTATCGGTCGAGGTAGATGCGTGGCGAGGTCTCAGGTTGGTGACTTCATGTGGATGGACGCAGATATTGCCTGAGGTCGCTCTCTGCTGTAAAACAGTTGCTCGTCGGCCCGCATTAAGTTTGATCCAGCACTTGGTCATATGTGCGCGGGCAATTACCAATTCTTCTGCAAAGGTAAGGTCTGCTAAAACCTTCGGAACATCCCCGATCCAACAGCCATTCGCCCAGCTCAACAGGGGAACCCGAATAAATCTCTGTTTCTTTATGCAATTTGCACAGGATGAGCAGGCGCGAAAGCTGTTAGAAAACAGTCGATATGGCTGTATCTCCGGAACGTCATAAAATTCCCGCAGCCGGCAAGCTGCACCATCGAGCAGGGTGACATCCAGTTCCTCCCTCGCCCATACGGCCATCTTCGCGCTCAGTTCATTCTTGTTACAGAACGAGCACGGTTCGCGACTCAACGCCGTTTTACTGGTCCGAGCGCGGGATTCTCTAAGCATCTACTAGTCGCTTAGCGGTCATCATTGTCCGCATCAGTTGAACTCACATTTTTATGTTCATTCCATGATTCCAGCTTTGGCCAAGTTACAGGTGGCGAGGAAGGCGAAGGCTGCGCCTCATGTGTAAAATGGATAAGGTCCTCGATGCGAACCAAACAGTTCTCGTGACAGCGATGAGTACGCATCAAGGTCGAGATATCGCCTGCCGCCTCACAAGATACATGATGATCGTTTGCCAGACGGCGAAGCAGAAGAGGTGATAAAATACCCGCCTTGCCAAGCATGAAGCGAACAACGTCCGTTTTACGGCTTTCGCACAAACTCCATGCAAACGTTCTCGTAGGTTTCTCAGAAGCATCAACGTCCACGCGCAACACCCGACACGAGACGGTACAACGATGCAAACGCAGCAGTTTAAGAAGATCGTTACAGGGCGAGTGAAGGACGCCATGGTCCACTAACGACCGTTGTACAACAGCGGGAAGAATGTTCGAAGGCGTATGAGTTAACCAATGCTGTAAAATGTGATTTTTCCGATCACAAGACAGGGCGGGTTCGTACTGGTACAGATCGGCGGCTCCTAAGAAATCGTTGCAGTGTCCCCCAAATGATAAGAAACCGAGAAAGAAATACCTGGCGTTCCATCCAATCGGCGCCTCTTGGCACAGGGCTCGTCACCATGAGTGGTTTGCGTCGCGCTAGTTTGTTGGCCCATTGACAAATGCGGTGGTGCGATGTAACGGATCTAGAGAATATGACGGGCGAATCGATGTCTTAAAAAGTCGGTGTACTGGGCCGGATGACGGTACACGCTGAATAAATGAATTTGAAAGCTGCGACCTCGGACCGAAAGAAATAGACAGGCCGCCCAGCGGGGTCGGCAACCAGCCACGTTAGCATGCACTCATTGAAGAGGAAGAGAGGTTGCGGTGTGATGTTGAAGCGTTATAAAGATCGTTGATGATTGAAGGGGGACACAGCGACAGGCGCCGTAAACGCACCGGACCGGATGACAGTAAACGCTGAGTAGAACACGCGCACTGAATTAAAAGCAATGAATAGGCTCGCACCGAAAATGAATGGATGACAGTACACGCTGAGTCAAACACCGGGTAAAACACGCGCACTGAATTGAAATCACGGGGGACCCATTCAAAGTGATCGAAAACGGCCTGTAAAGAAACAAACCATAAAGGTTTGTGAAACTATGGCGCATTTTGGGGTACTCGGATGCAAGAGCAGCTCTGGCGACAGCAACCTACGGGTTAGGATAAACGTGAAGCCTTGCGCCTTCTGCAGACGGTGGCCGTTTTCTTTCCATCCGCATATGAAATGGAACTGACCGGAAAGCAGGACATATATGTTTTGAATGTATCTATCTACACCGACCTCAACAATTCGCTGCGCCTGATTTCCTGCAAGGAGGACAGATTGAGAGCGGCCAATCTCTTGACGATCGTCGATGAGACTAATTCGGGTTCACCAACAATGGATATCACAATGGCGGTAGGCCGCAGACGCTATTCGTTTGTTGACGAGAAGAGTTCGATAGTGGCGCGAGACCAGCAAGTAAGTGGGTCCTCGGTTCGCTATTCCGCCGTCCTCCAATTGTTCCTTTCCGGCCCCTCCCCCCGTTCTCGGCGTCTTGGTCACCCTACTGACAGTTTATCTATTCAGATGTCAACGACATGGGCTGCGCGCACTTCCAAAGAACAGGAACCGACTTCAATCTCCTAGCTAGGAGGAGTTCTTCTCTATGCTAAACAGACCGCACTTGTCATAAATCTTCAAATCAATCCACTCCAGTAATCGCTGTGGCGGCATGTGCGGGTTCCGCGAAGAATCCGGCCATGGAGGACTTCAACCCAGGCTGAGCAATCACTCTGGATGCACGATTCTGCGTTGACGAGCCGTCGTTGGTTGGCGGTGCGAGGGGAGCGGAGACTCACGATGGTCATTGTGGGAGCGTCGGTCCGACGTCTTTTTGGGGTGTTAGACCAGCATAGAGGGCGCGTCATGGAGCAGTCGCGCAGGCCTTAACGCGAAGCTTATTCTCTCTGGACTGATGGAGAGTGCGACGTCGGATGTGTTTGTACTTCAACCGCGCGTCAATATGACATCGACGAAGAACAGAGTTACGAGGGAGAACCGGATCCTCGCACATTTCTGCGGGAGGAGTAGGACACAATTCCAAGCTTAGATGCGCATGGAGCAGATGCGTAGCAAGATGGCGCGACGCGTCGAGCTCCTACATGGGTTGGTAGGTGCTCCAAATTTGGTGATACACCCGGCTAAATGTGTTGACAGTCTTTACGCACCATACGGGCCGGAGATCAAAACTGGGTAACACCACTCTTGCGCTTGTAATAATATGACGCGACGCGTCGAGCTCCGATATGTGCTGGTAGGTGCTGTCATGCATCCCGCTAATCTGCACTGAATTTCAAGAATCAACGTGTTGACAGTCTTTCGCGCACCGCACGGGAAATGAGTCGGAGATCAAAGCAGAGTAACACCAAATATGGCGTGCCTCTCGCCCCAAGAATAGACTCGAATACCGTCTACTTCGTATTCCTGACTTATCACAGCATGGCACTAGGACATCATCACAGCCTGATGATGATACAGGTGCGAAGAACTTCCAATTACCATAAATGCACCACCTCCCAGGTTCCTGACGATTCTGAGATGCCGGCGGTTCCCAGTATGGGTCGCCTCTCCGCGACCATTAAGATGTTATTTCGATCGACCGTGTTGCTGCACATCTCCGAGCTTGGCTCTCGTCACTACTTAAAGGCTGGACGGGGACCCTCCTCTTCTACAACGAACACCTCTCATGGCAGCCTTCCTGAAACGAATCCTTTTGTCCACTACCGTTTATCCCGACGTCCAGCGCGCGCTGCAGGACCCGCAACACGTTCCTCATTTCATGAAGAAGATGAGCGACAGCCGTAACATCACCTTGCTCATCGTGCGTCTGCGCCTACCTGTTTTTTTCTCCATCTAACCTAGTGTTTCGTAGCAATGTACCTTTCTTGGGTAACACCCTTTATCATCCTTCACCAGTCAACGCGACACCGACGTATCCCTCCTGTAGCGCGTACATCCAGACTGGTCGTACATCGGACGCGACATGGACCGCGGCTCTCATGCTCTTGACCATCCACATATCGTTCCTATATAACAACATGAGCCCGGAAGTTTTCCAGGTGCGCGAAGCAGTTCCATTCGCGTTATGCAACGAACTAACTACCTTCCACAATAGCACCGCGTCGTCCTTATCGGTCCAATCACCTTCACGTTCTTTCAAACGATTCCAAACGTCCTCCTCTGGATCCTTGCCGTCCAGGAGGTCATCCGGAGCGCGCCAAACGCGGGGGTAGGCGTGGTGTTTGCTTTGCTCGCGTGTACTCCTTTGGGATTCCACGTCGTCTGGTTTGAGGTCATCGCGTACATGCAGGACAGTGGCGGAGCTGATGCGCAGTCGTCTGCTGAGAGTGTAGATAATGCTACCACCACCATACCTGCGTCGATGTAATCGCAGGACTTGGGACCATACCAACTGTGTTCAATACTTACTTTTACACTGTCAGATTTAATACTTATGTTGTCATTTTTTCAACAGTCCTCTGCATGGTTGAACAAGAATTTCTATTCTTCTACACGTCCAGTACGCGTCTAAACACAACGAACAGTTGCGAAAATGACAGCCCGGGCCGGCGGCTATCGGGCTCACCTGATTGGGAAATTATGACTCTCCCTCAAGCCTCCATGGTCACCTCTGCTCTCAAAGTATTGTCGTCCTGCACCTCGCTGGGGGCGCTGGAATGCCGGACGCGCCTATATTTCTGCACGACGATGTCCTCTAGCGGTTTTCGCGGACCTGTCCTCGTTTTAGTAGCCGTCCTCTGCCTGACCTGTACCATCATCGTTGTCGAACACCAAACGGACCACTACTGGATGAATCGAGCTCGATGAGGGGAAGGCGCATAAGCAGTGGAATGGTGTTGGGCAAGCAAGTCGGATACAGTCCACGTCTGGACGACTTTGGAACCGATATTAGTGGGCAACGGCGTGTAGAGGTGGATGGCTTCATAGCTGTTGACATCGCTATGCAAGGATCTGGTAAGTCCGCCTTCCCTTGTTCCATTTGCTCATCTGCTCTCTGATCTCCACCCTTTTGCTAACATCTTTCTATTTTCTTTAGCTCCGGGATGTATTCGTCGAGTCATACACGCTTCCATGGAATACTATCATCTAAGGATTGTCCGGCACCCAATCGCTACCAAGGAGGTGGTTCTAGTGTTGAAGAACGCTGTAGACACAGCGCGTCGAACATTTCAGGCAACGTTCCGGCAGGCGCGACATTGGTCACGGCTATAAAGGCGATGCGAACTGGTTAGTGCGTCCTTTTTATTAATCGTTTTTTGCATTCCACCCTCCCATTGTCCTTTGTAGTGGTCATTGAACTAACAGCTGTCCTTGTTTTCTCAGTGTTAAGGAGAAAAGTTGGGCTCCGCTATTCGGCTCTAAAATTCGTCGCTCTCAGTTTTCGGCACCGCCGACAACATCACCGTCGAGATCATCACGCCCATCATCCACGTCGCCATTGCCGATGTCAAGGTCCTCGTCGGCGTGGCCGTTGATGTTGCTCTCACCGGTGCCACTGGCGTCCTTTCCCTCGTCGATATTGCCGGCCTCATTTACACTTTGATCACTGTAAGCCTTTGCTTGGTTTCTGTCTTTGTCGATAGCCAGTGCTGAATTGATTTTTTCCAGGTCATCTTCAACGCCGTGCACATCGTCCTCTCCGTCGTTGCGTCTGCTGAGCTGGAACTGGTTACCCCGCTGTTGTGCGAGCTCCTGTGGGTGTTCCCCTGATGCTGACTCTTCTAGATCGCGATTGACGTGACGTGATTCTTAGGACCCTCGTCGCTGAGCTCCTCCACCTTGTGCTGGGCCTCGCCTCTGGCCTGCTCGCTGTGCTCTTGCCCTTGATCCTGAACGTTGTCGTCTCCGTCATCGTCACGTTGAAGATCGGCAGTGTATTTGCCTTCTTGGGTGTTGACTTGAGCGTCCTCGCTTAAGGGTTTGTGCTGGAATGTGGGTTGTTTCTTATGAGCCCCTTGTGAGTATTGACGCGTTCGATACAGGAAAATGTGGATGACGAGAAGTGGCGCTCATATCCGGTTGGTGCTGCCTTGCATGACGGTCTTATAGTTACATTACTTTTCTGATGGGATCCTAATATACTTAATTCTCTTACATGGCCTGAACATTTGTGACCTTTAGCAGTCAATTCTCTTCGGTGTATCTGGTCCGGTCAGTACGTTCAGTTATCACGTACGCAGGCGCGTCAGCTTGTCTTTTCGAGGTGTGCTTTTTCAGTCGGAGTCCCACGTTGAGAATGTTCCCAGGCGGACTGATGAAAGGTGTTGACAACTGCCCAATGCGTGGTCTGGCAGTGGTGTAACAGCGCAATCTGTGTCACGGGACGTACGAAACTTGGACGCGAACATGTGTCTTTTACGCGTCTTGCACAAAAAGTTTGTTTCAAAGGTACTTGATCCAACTTGCCATCCAGCGCATTTCAAATCCTGATTCAAAGACATCGAACAAATGTCATTGAATCTTGAACGCCAAACACCTAGAATAATTCTAGGTTTGACTTTGATGATACGACAGAACAAGCTCGAGGTTGAAGGGTCTTTTCAGCTTCGAACTGCATTATACCTACCTCTTGGATTCCTGGGCGCATCTCCTCCACTCCCCGTGGATGCATCGCCGATTATCACCCGTTTCCCCAGGATCTAACATCCTCCTTCGTTGATAATGGTATACTCAAGAGAAACAAAGAACATCTCTACTTGCGAGTTGTGGCATTGCTACGCATATCCTGGCTGCCCTGTCCCTGTCCGTAATGATCATGTTATACCCCGCCTTGGACTCGGTCTCGAAGTGATGCGCTCCACACGACTGAAGAACTTCTGCGAAAGAACCATGCAGCCAAAATGCTTGTTTCGCGTATCAAATCGGTGAACGTGAATGTAAGCTCAGTGAAATGGATGGTTGCATTAGCGGAGAATACACAAGCACCCCCACTCCACTCCTTCGGCAGATCTGGCATTTGAAACGAGCTCTAACAACGCCGAACTGAAGATGCTGAATGTGGAGGCGTCTTCCTCCGGAATATCCGTATCATCTTCGTCGTCGGTAAAGTGACAAGTCTAGGGCAAGCTAGGGCATCGTGAGTGTGACGAACTGCAGTAATAAATGGCTATTCACTTACCGCAGGGAACGTCAAACCTGCACTCCTTCACCGCCGGAAATCCGTGTGGAACAAATCACACCACCGTGCTAGATTATTGGCACGAAATCTTGTCCTGTCATCATCGAATACGAAGGTAGGTCGACAGGGTGAAACAAGACGCGTTGGGTGGCTCCACAGAGACCAGAGCACATTCTCGCAGCTGGTTTTTCTCGCCATGAAGATAGCTGACGACGTTTTCGCCGACTAGGTATAGTTCGACCGGGAAAGGATGTGGCATGGCTACGACGATTGATTAATACAGAAAAATGAGATGGAGAGTAAATTATACTATTATCAGGCGCGAGTAAGATGACATGCAGATGCCAGGTCGACCGTTGACGCGATTATAGATGAAGAATACTAGGTGATGGCAGGAGGATATAGGTTTGATCAGGAACCACCATCATCATTTCGCCAAAACTTTGGTATCTCCACTAAACGCTCTTCATACACGTCATTTCGCGGACAATTGCGCCAGTACAAGGAGATATAACGCGTCCAAGAGAATCGACCAGCGAGCATCGAATAGGTTCACGTACGTGATCTTTTTTTTTAATTTGAGGCCCGCTGAAAAGTAGGGCAGACGTGTAGACCAGCCCAGCAAACCCAAGCACACACTTGTACGCGACTTCCCGTAACGTCAGAGTCATTTCGGGATACCCTCCGACAGCAGGACCACAATTCACCCGGATTTCCTTACTGGCTTGCAATGCCTTGGTTTTTTTCCTCCACCCCATGCACTATTACGAGCCGCGACTCCTACAAGGAAGACTAAACTTTCCTCTTCACTTGCTTCCTGCTTGCTCTCTACCATCATGTACCTGTTCTTGAAATGCCGCCCCTCCGTTCGTCGCCACCGTCGTCGTTGTATTCATGCAGGGTTCATATATGCACTAGTCGACTGTCTGTTGTACGGATATGCCGCTCGTACAGGAGACGCGGGCAGCCTTTTACGCACGCGACGGCGTGCATCTGTTTTATTGCTCTCAGGAGCAAGAAGACTCACAGGGCTGTAGAACGTGTACACTTCCAAGCTTCGCGTCCATCTTTGCAAGGATCAGTTTACCGCCCGCTCCAAACCGTCTCATCGTTTCTCTGAGCATCCCACTACGCACCGACCGGAGTACTATATTCGTTCTGCCACGGGCTTAGGAAAGCATGGTCTGCGGGAGCGCTGATGGCACCGCCGACTGGAAGCGAAAGGCAAGCGCTTCTCTCCCTACCTGAGAAGATAAAACTAGAGGTAAGGCCCCAAATAAGCCTGCTCTCCTCTTTCTCGCTCTGACGCGTTTCACAGGAAACTCATCAATGTCGAATCCATTTTGTCGCTCAGATCGAGGCAAATCACTCGTCATCAAACGTGATGCATGATGTGTGAAGCTTACCCAATGGTTGTCCACCGTTGCTGTATAAGACGTCGAAGATTGGCTGTAGCTTGCCGGAATCACTAGCGCCCTAGGGCAAACCTGTCCGTCCTCCTTTCTACTCGTTTATCTTGGAATTGATTTTAGTCTGTAGCTCGGACAAGTATGAAAAGCAACACCTCCGATGGGCTATCTGCGTCGAAAGAAGTCGGCACATATGCGCTGGAAGCGCCCTCAGGTGACTTATACGGCCCGTTCCCCTAGTTATGATTGGTTCGTACAACAGGTCGACTGACTGCGTGCGCATTGTTATTAACTTCTCCCCAGGACGCTGCCATCAGCAATATGTCGGATTCCTGGACGATCATCAACGCTCGGCTGCTGAGGATGGAGTTAACGAAAGTCTTCGTCTGGCGATCTACAAGCAAGAGTACAAGGCGGAAAGTGGATATACACCGCCATGGATGGTGTCTTGACAGAGACACAGCAGAATACACTACATCTGTATGTTGTCCATGTATTACCATGACACGACACTGACGCACTAACAAAAGACAAATCATTGTGTATTAAGTCGCTGATATTTACTGCTTTGCTGTGGTCCAGATTGTCTTACAGGAGAGCGGACCTTCAACTATTATGAGCCGGCGTTAAGTCTGCCCTCTCATCCATCGTTGTTCGCGAAATGTTTATAGGGTTTGTAGCCGTTCAACGCGCGCGCCTATCGAGACTCCGTTGGGCGTATCCCGCTCGGTTCGGGTCTGTGTTTGATGTGACTTGTGGCTTCAATGGAGCATACGAAGGACCGGGCCTTGAGATTGGCGCCCGGCACGAATGGCAGACGCCATGTTACAGCATTCTTTTCACAGCACAGGTACACGCGGTAAACATCCTCTCTCATTCCTCCCACCATGGATGGCTACTCGTACGCTACACCGCAGTGGAATGACTCCTATTACTCCATGGCGCCCAGGTGGCCATATCCCGCCAACGCAGTGCACACGCTGGAAGATCCCTCGCGTCCCCAGGATCTAGCGTCCTTAACCCCCACACAGCTGCATTCCTCGCACGCCATGCATGTATATCCTTCCTTTCCCTTGGGCGCCGAGCGCGCATCAGAATATCGTCCCTTTTCCCAGGATCCATCCTTCCCTCCCACCAGTGACTTCCCAGCGGCTCGTCCGGCTGACACAGAGCGCATCGACTCTGACCCCGTGGCGGATGTTGAGTCAGATTCAGACGATGTGGACTCAGACTCAGAGCCGGAACCGGTGCCGAGACAGGCACCGGAGGATTACCCACTGCACGCAGATGCGGCGCGCTGGATCGCCATGTCCCCCGCCCAGTTTGACAGGGAATATCCAGGTGGGAATCCGTTCGTCATTGAGGAGCTCAACTTGGACTCAGAAGAAGATGCCGAGAGTGCCTCGTATGTTGAGCTTGGAGAGGGTGCTCTCAATCGGATATTCGTCATCTTTTGCGCTATAGAGCATGCTATCTTTCCTTGCAAACTCGAGGACATACAGCGCGGAATGATTTGGGGTGTCCTGGCCGATCTTCTCAAGGATGGAAAAATTTGGTTATGGGTTGACGGCGATGAAGAGAAGTGTGCTGGCTTGCAGCGAGATGGATATCCTTCTTGCAAAATGTCTCTCGAATATGTGAAACGAAAACTTTCATGCTCGTGTCTACAACTACGAAAACCTCGTTCGCCCACTTGGACCGGCTTCTGGGAGCGAGTGACCCAAGCGTCGTTCGCGATGCGAGTTTCAGTGATAACCTGGGCGATATTTACATCCGCGTCTGTCAGAGAACTAGCTTGGGGGAGGGGTCTTGCTGATTGGACTCGTTGCGGGCCTCTTGACGCAGTACGAAACTGGCACGTTGTCGTGGGGGACCTCGACATGGTCGACCTTCCCGGCAATGAGAATCACCAGCTCGAAGTCGCATTCAAGGATACTCTTCGGTGCCATGGCCATTCGTGCTATCCTTCTATCTCCGAGTACATCAAGACACCTCTGAAGCACTGGTTATACTTGCAGTCTTTCCTTGGTTTCACACCCTCAGGCAAAGATGTATCTATGATACTGTTTGTTGACTCCGATCGAGAGTCGTTGTCTTGTCAGCGATGTACCAAACTGTATGTTTTTTTTTCGAAGCATGCCCATGAAGTAACGACTTTGAATTTAAAGACGGGAATTATACATCGCTGGGAATATTGCCCGTTACATCCCTCCGCTATCCCTCATTGTTCTCAATCATTTGCGGTTACATCTTGACATCGATACAACGGCATGGCTGAGTGTTCTTGCACTTGGTGCTTCTCGAGGCATGATATCTACAGGTATCCTCGCACAGATGGACAATGAGATTCGAACACACTGCCTCGACACCTACCCCGTCGATTTTGATTATCAGCCTTGGATGAATAGGCAGCTGCGACCTTTAGTTGTAGCATGCTCCGAATCGGAATGGAGAGAAGCAGAGCATGTTGTTCGGAGCCTGGAAAATCAAAATGGATCGGTTCCCACTTCTACATGGGACTCAATGGACATCGGACTCGGAGTGCGGATGACTGCCATTTACTTGCTTATGGCAGAACACTCTGCTCAAAAGGTGACGCCATACAAGTACCGGAACGCTTGCTACTTCAACTGCTGGGATCATGTTTTCAATGGATCGGCGTATCCTACTTACATAGCCGCCTCGGTAGAGGCATTTTGCGACGCCACTTCCGAATCATCGCATGTTTCAACTCACACATGTCATGAATTCGGGTGGGCTGGATACTCAGTGCAGCTTCGACAATGCTACGCCGCTGCCTACCTTCTGCTTCATCTGGAATCGCGGAATGTACCGTTACTGGAACCTCTCCAACGTCCTGTGGACTGTCCACACTCAAGGAATCGACAAGGAGACTGTCGGAAGTGTTCGAGTTGCGCGGAATGTCAGAGGCTCCCTGAAGCCAACCCCGTTGTTCGAATTCCGGTGGTATGTGGGATATCGAGAACTTCCCTCAGTCTGATAATAATGTGCTGATTGTTCTTTAGTTGAGTGCTACAACTCCACGGATCGCTCAGGATTTACTGGCGTTACCGGACACGACTGGAGAGCCTAACGCGAAATGGATCATGATGGGGCTCACCGAGAAGGATACTAGGGGCCTGAATGAAGCCCTCCCCGGTATTTCGTTTCGCCCAATAGACAAGATGCGGGCACGACCAAGGGAGAAGGAAAGCGAGGATGCTGCGGGAGGCCGGCCGACGAAGAAGGCGAAAGGAAAGGGAAAGGCACCGGCGCAAGGCGAGAAGAAGTTTCGGCTGAGCGAGGTGCAGGGTGGTTCGGGGGATTCGCATGAGGAAGTCTAATTAGTCCTACTCCAATATTTCTGCGCCACGGAATTCGTTGAACACGGAATGAAGTAGCATATATAAACAAGATGTACAAAAGCTAGAGCCCCAGAAAACGATTTTCATTGTATCGACAAAAAAGTAGCCGTGCGTTTCACGCGTCTTGCAGAGACGCGTCTGATCGAGAGTAAGTAATCCAACTTGCCATCCAGCGCAATTCGAATCCTGATTCAAAGATATCGAAAACAGGTCATTGAATATTGAACGCCAAACATCTGTGAAAATTGTAAACTTAAGTAGTCTTGACGATACGGAAGAACGAGGGTGTGAGGAGATCAGGGTTTCAGCTTTGGGCCGGCGTGGTCGAGTGCACTTGCTCCTCACCATCATGTACCTGTTCGCGGTGCCTCTGTTTCCCGCTACCACTGTCACTGTACTCTCGCGACCTTCATGAGAACCCTGACTTGATTGCTGTACCCAATCGCTCAGCACACCGTGACCCGTCGGACTCAACGAGGACAAGCCTGCGGCGCGTCTCGGATACTACTGCTACCGTCTTTTGAGAGCGGCTTTGGCGACTCACTGGGATGTACGAAAGGTGGATGAGGACAGAGAGATTTGTCCGAAGAGGGCAGCTTGGATTGGATGCGACGATGGTGCGTATATTTTACTTCCTGCATGAGAAAAGAATTAAATAACAAAAATGCAGAACATCACGCTTCGGGGCCGACCTTTGGAAAGCCATTCCAAGGAATCTTTGTTGTTGTCGGCAACAGCCCGTTTTCCTCTCATAAACTATTGATTGTCGCGTTACCGACCTCTTCCTTCACCACGGCGCACGCACGCGAAACCGTGGCATACTGAAGCGTCTCGACGGGAGTGATGAGTGGCTCAAGCAAGTTTGAATGATGGAAGATATTTAGCTTTTAACCAAGGTATGTTTGATCTATCTCAGTTTGAGAAATGTGTATTGGTTTTCTGATTAGTGCTCTCTGTCACTTGCAGATTATTTCTGCCTCTTGGACTCCTGGTCTGCCCCCCCTCAACTCTCCATGGACGACGGGCATGCGATTATTTTACTTTATCACCCGTCACCCGGGATCTAACGTCGTCTCCTCCCACCAATCGTTTCCGAGCACTCCGAGCACGACATCCGCCCATCCTCGAGGGGTCAACGCCCTAGCATTACATGGGGTCATATCTCGCATATATAGCGCACGCTCAATATCGTTCTCTACCCAGTTCGACAGAGAACATCCGACTTGCACAGCGGGCGAGCGCAGCCTTTGCGCGCGCGTGCATCTGCTTTATTGCTTTCAGGAGCAACAGGATTCACAGGTTTGTAGAATGTGTATGCTTTCAAGCTGAGTCCAAGTTTTAAACGGCTCAGTTTTTCCCGCGGTCTAAAGCGTCCCGCCACCCATTCCCCATCGACATTTACCACCGGAGTATATTCGTTTGCGACGGGCTTAGGAAGGCATGGTTGACTGGAAGCCAAGGCAAGAGCTGCCACCACTGCTGAGGAAGATAAAGCCGGAGGTAAGGATACGTCTACTCTCCTCTTTCTCCCTTGACACATTTCACAGGGTCTTATTTCTGTCAAATACATTTCGTCGCTGTGATTAAACAAAGAAAACGTCACTCGTCGTCTTCGCTCCCGTGCCTAGTCGTTCACCGTTGCTGTGCAAGACGTCCAGGATCAGCTGGAGCTTGCCACGGTTTCTAGCGTGTGAGGGCAAATCTGTTCGTCCCTCTTTCTACTCGTGTATCTTGCTATTGATTCTGATCTATAGCTTGGAAAACGATGCCTCTGATGCGGTAGAAATCTGTGGCTACAGAAGTCGAGACATACGCTCTGGAAGCGCTCTCAGACGACTCATACGTCCCGTTGAACTAAATATGATTCGTTCGTACAACAGTTCGTTTGAATACGCGTGTTATTAATTTCTCCCCAGGACGCTGCCATCGGGAATACGTCGGATTCCTGGATGGAGTTAACGAGAGTCGACGCCTGGCGATCTACAAGCAAGAGTACAAGATGGAAAGTGGATCATGGATGGTGTCTTCACAGAGACGCGGCAGAGGTGCAGGAGGGATTACTACATCTGTATGTTGCCCATGTACTACCTGCACCGACACTGACGCACGAACAGAAGACATATTATTGTGTATTCAGTCGCTGATATTTACTCGTTTGTTGTGGTCCAGATTGTCTTGCAGGAGAATGGACCTTCAACTATTATGAGCTGGCGTTGAGTGTGCCCCATACTGCCGTCTCTCTCCAATATTATGATCACAACCGGATCATGGGATATGTTTAGCTCTCGACTCAAGGTGTATCTGATGATGCTGATCCATCGTTGTTCGCGAAATGCTTATAGATTTTGTAGCCGTTCAACGCGCGCGCCTATCGAAACTTCGTTAGATGTATCCCGCTCGGTTCGGGCCTGTGTTTGATGTGACTTGTGGCTCCAAAGCATACAAAGGACTGGGCCTTGAGATTGGCGCCCGGCACGGATGACAGACGCCATGTCACAGCATCCTTCTCACAGCACAGGTACACGCGGCAAACATTCTCTCTCCTTCCCTCCACCATGGGTGACCACTCGTACGCTACGCTGCCGCGGAATGACTCTTACTACTCCATGGGGCCCAGGTGGCCATATCCCGCAAATGCAGCGCAGATGCTGGAAGATGCCTCGCTTCCCCAGCATCTGACATCCTTTACGCCTACCCAGCCGCTTTCCTCGCACGTCATGGATGTATATCCTCCACTCCCCACAGCTTATCATCGGTCTTCCCGGAATCTAACGTCTTTCCCTCCCTCCCATGGCTTCCCAGATCCGCCTGACACCGAACGCGTCGGCTGTGACGTCCGATTCGAGATGGCGGACGTTCACTCCTACCACACGGTGCCCAGGTATCCCAGGCGGTCGTATCCCACAGAGGCAGCGCACGCGCTGGAAGATCCGTCGCGTCCCCAGCATCTACCATCCTCCACGCCCACCCAGCCGCATTTCTTGCACGCCATGAATGTATATCATTCCCTCCCCACAGGCGCCGAGCGCGCGCGAGAACATCATCCGTTCCGCCCCCCACCATCCTTCCCTCCCCCCAATGACTTCCCAGCGGCTGGTCAGCCTGACACCGAGCGCATCGACTCTGACCCCCATTCCGAGGCGGAGGATGTTGACTCCTACCCCGTAGCGCCCAGGGATCCCAGGGGGCCATATCCCACATATGCAGCGCGCACGCTAGACGATGCCTCGCGTCTCCAGCATCTAACATTCTCCACGCCCACCCAGCATTCCTCGCACGACACGAATGTACGTCATTACCTCCCCATGAGCGCCGAGCGCGCATCAGAAGATCATCCGTTCCCTCAGAATTCATCCTTCCCTCCCACCAATGGTTTACCAGCGGCTGGTCCGCCTGACCCCGAGCGCGTCGACTCTGACCCCCAATCCGAGAGGAAGGGTGTTGAGTCGGATCCAGACGACGTGGACTCAGACTCAGAGTCGGGACCGGAGGATTACCCACTCCCCGCAGATGCGGCGCGCTGGATCGCCATGTCCCCCGCCCAGTTTGACAGGGAATATCCAGGCGGGAATCCGTTCGTCATTGAGGAGCTCAGCTCGACTTCGGAAGAGGATCCTGAGAGCGACTCGTATGATGAGCTTGGATTGGGCAAGCTCAGTCTGATATTCATCGTCTTTTACGCTGCCGAGAGAGCTATTTTCCCTTCCCGCAAGTACAAATTGAAGGACATGCCATATCGCGACATAATCTGGGAAGTCCTGGCCGATCTTCTCAAGGATGGAAAAATTTGGTTATGGGTTGACGACGATGAAGGGAAGTGCGCCGATATCGTGCATCGATATTCTTGGGAAGAGTCATTGGAATATGTGAAACGAAAACTTTCATGCTCGTCGCTATGGCTACGAAAGCCTCGTTCGCCTACTTGGACCAGTTTCTGGGAGCGAGTAACCAAAGCCTCATTCGCAATGCGAATGTCGGTGATAGTCTGGGCAATACTTACTTCTCTGTCTGTTAGAGAAGTATGTTGGGCAAGGGGTTATGCAGATTGGACTCGTTGCGGGCTTCAGAGAGCAGTAGACAAGTGGTATGTTGCCTTGTTGGAGTTGTTGCAGGTCGACCCTCTCGGAGATGAGGTGACTGCGTTCAGAGATGAAGATCAGCGCAGTCACCTTGAGGTCACATTCAAGGATACTCTTCGATGCCATGGCCATTCGTGCTTCCATCCGAACAGCTGGTTATACTTGCAGTCTTTCCTTCATGCCTTGCCATCAGGCAAAGATGTATCTATGATCTTATTTGACAAGTATGAGTCTTGCTGGCCATGTGACGAACTGTATGTTTCTGTTGTTTTTCGAATTGTCCCACAAATAATAAGTTTGAATTCGAAGAAGAGAACTTTACGTCAACAATAATGATGCCCATTACATCCCCCCGCTATCACTCCTTGTTCTTAATGATTTTCGGCTACGTCTCGACATTGATATGCCGGCATGGCTGAGTGTTCTCGCACTTGGCACTTCTTGTGGCATCATATCTACAGCTATCCTTTCAAAGATAGATGACAAGATTCGAAGGCTCCTCGAGTCGGCCCAGGACCGCGACCACGGGGACAAGCTCCACGCGTTTCAAGTCAGATATCAACCTTGGGTCAACAGACTTCCTAGTCCTGGCCTGCGACGCTCAGTCGTAACATGCTCCGAATCTGATTGGAGAGAAGCAGAGCATGCTGTCCAACGGAAGAATCAGCATGAATCGGTTATGCCTTCCCAATGGGATTCACCGGATATCGGACCTGGAGTATGGATTACTGCTATGTACCTGCTTATGTCGGACAAGATGTCGGAACAAGGCTCCGATTCTCAGAAGATGACGCCAGACAAATACTGGTGGGATTTCTACAGACGGTGGGGATGGAGTGAGCTCTTCGATGAACCCGAATATCCTCCCCACCTAGCTGCATCCGTAAAGGCATTCCGCGATGCCACTTCCAAAGCCAAGTCCAAAGCATCAGATGTCTCAGCTCATACATGTTGCAAATTCACTTGGCATAACTGCGAACTGGGGCTTCGACAATGCTACGCTGCTGCCTACCTTCTGCTCCATCCGGAATCACAGGATGTACCGTTATTGGAGCCGCTTCGGCGTCCAGCGCCCTGTAGATGGTGTTTAAAGCCCAATGGGAGTCGGGCCTGTTTAAATTGTAAACAATGTCAGAAACTCCCCGAAGCAGAACCACTTCAAGTTCCTACCCAAATCACAACGGTACGTGATACCATTGGTCTCATACTAGTAACGGGCTCATTTTCTTCAGTCGGATGCTACAATTTCACCTGCTGATGGGATGAACAATATTGTAAGATTGCTTTCAACACATTTCTATTCAGTTTGTTCCTCACAGGCAGTCCCACGCAGGTACCGCTTCTAATGCGGAGTAATTCCCCGGTCTCTATCGCAGTATCTCAAGTAGTAAGGCCTCCCTTCTCGTGATCGGTGAAGGTCTGAAATACTTGCTCACCAGATACCATCGACCTCCAGCCAATCTCGTGCCTCAACCCTCCCCAAAGACGTCGTATTGTCCATCTTGAAAACCCACTTTTTGGAACTACTCAGTACGTTCACGCCTACTTGTTGCTTTCATCCCGCGCTCAGTAAGATGCAGCCCAGTGCAAAATTCCTATTCAGTACACCAATCTCGGCAAGCCCCAGCTTCCTTGGTGCGATCTCCCCCAACTGCTCAGGAAGCATGGCCGTGAGATCGAGGGATGGCCTCACGACTTACCACTACCGGACGCGACTGGAAAGCATAACTCAAAAGGGATCGTGGGCCTTACTGCAAAGGATGCTAGGCGTCTGCACGAGGCCCTCCCTGGTATTTCGTTTCGCCCAATGGACAAGGTGCGTGTGCGACCGAGGGAGGAGGAAAGCGATGTGGGAGACCGGCCAGCGAAGAAGTTTCGGCTGAGTGAGGTGCAAAAGGTGATTCCTGGTATACGCATCGAACCGTCTAATTAGCCCTACAACACTTCAGCGCCACGAAGGTTTACGAGACTCCATTGAACGCAGTATGAAATAGCGTATGTAAACAGATGTACGCAGCTGACTTCCAACAACTTTTTAATAATAAAGAAATACTTGACCTGCGGGATACAGGCAATGGCATTCTCCAGAGTGCGAGGAAGAAGCAGCCGTGCATTTTACGCGTCTTACAGAGACGTGTTGTAGACGCAAACGAAGTTTGGTCGAAGGTAATCCACTTGCCATCCAGCGCAATTCACATCCTTATTCAAAGATATCGAGAAATAAACATTGAACATCCAATGCTAGACAGCTGGAAAAATTGTAGGCTTAGGCTCGCTGATACGAAGGCACTAGCTCAATGTTGAACGTGTGTGTGCTCACTGACAGAAATAGGGTTTCGGCAGCGGACCGTCATTCCGACAGGTATTCCAGTCTTTCCTCTTTGACTTGTTCTCCCATCTGTCTCCCATGTACTTGTCTCTCAAATGAAATGGGTCGTCTCCGTTCCCATCAACGCCGTACTTTCGCAAGTTTCATAGACCTACCATATTCCCCAATTCTGTCAGCCGCTTCTAAATGGCTACAAGGATACCAATTTTCCAAGACCGGCTCTAACGACGCCTACCTACGCAACAGATAAATGTGAAGCCGCTGTAAAAAGGCTTGAGAGGGACTTCAGCGGACCGTGGTGCATTTACTTTACATCCACATGTGAAATAGAACTGACCGGAGAGCAGAACGCGAATGTATCGATCCACATCAGGCTCAACGGTTCACTGCGCTCTTTTAACCCTCCATCGTCTACCCCAGCACCGCACTACCCACGTTCCCCCTCACCAATCACCTTATCAATACCCTCTTACAGTCGATTCGTTCTGCGACGGGCTCGGCTATAGAATACTTTTAGCGGCGGTCAAGCTAGCAGCGCAACTGATGCCTTTATTTCCTACTAGTGCAGGGAGAATGGCTTGAGGGCGACGAAGCTATTGAAGAGGAGACCATCCCCCAACCCGCGTTCGCCGACAATGGATGTGATCTTTTGAACAATGGTAGTAGCCCAAGGACGCAGACGCTGTTCGTTTGTTGGCGAGAAGAGTTCGATAGTGGCGCGAGACTGGCAAGGAATTACTAAGTAGGTCCTGCATTCATGCTATTCTCCGTCCTCCAAGTGTTCCTTTCTGCCCTTTTCCCCAGCTCTTGGCGTCTTGACCACCTAACTGACAGTTTATCTATTCAGGTGTCAATTACTTCGGCCGCCTTCTGCGCACACTTCCAAAGGAACATAAACCGACTGTAATCTGCTGCCTAGGAGTACACATGTTCTATTCGAATCAGACAGAGCTCGTGACCTACCTACAAATCGGCACTCCAGTAATAACTGTGGCAGCAGCTTCGATGTGCGCATTTCGCGAAGAGTTGGTCCATGGAGAGCTCGAAGCTCGAAGAGTCAGATAGGACGCTCGACCAGCAGGTCTTGAATCGCCACGCGAATCTGCCCAGGTCCGGATTGACGACCTCGATACGGTGCGCGAGGCGCGAGCACGGGGCGCCTCGTACCACGGGACAATCTTCCTTTCTGCCCAAAGTACACTTACTGGAAAGGCCAGCCCGCTTCTGATACGACTTCTCCGGCTCTCCAGGGTCTTCCCACTCGCCTTGTAATTGTCGTATACGACCTGCCTAAAGGGCGTGTCATGGAGCAGTCGCGCAGGTCTGAACGCGAAGCTTTTTCGTCCATGACGGCGTTCGCCGATTCGTTTTTACCTCACCCAAGTGTGGAATTGTCGACGAAGGACTTTCAAGGGAGAAGAGGATGGTCGTAAATGTTTGCAAAGGAGCCGGATGCATATTTCAAGATTGTATGTGGAGGGAGCAGATGCATAAGCTGAGGCGACGCGTCGAGCTCTGATACTTGCGGCACTTGCCGATATGGTAGGCGCACCAAATTTGGTGATGCATCCCGCTAATCTACATCAAATTTTAAGAATCAACGTGTTAACAGTCTTTGCGCAGTGCCCGGGAAATACTTCTTAGCCAAATATGGCGCACCTCCTGCCCCAGGAATAGATCTGCTTCCTTGTGCCTATAGGCAACTGTAGGTGCCACCACAATTTTAGGACCTTGTCTCCTCCCCGGCTTATAACGCGAACAAGCCAAGTACTTGCGGATCGCCTTCAAGGCCCGATAGTTTTAAGATTGGGATGGAGACTCGTGAGGCGCACGTCAAAAAGGTATGTCTTACTACAGCCTTCCTCTGTTTCTTTATCGATGAGAAGTACCAGATTAACTGTGACCCAACGCGCACCGCAAAACTTCTGTCTCCGACTCGACGACACCGTATCAAAGTACGCGTGGTGTCAATTCACTAACATCATCACAGCCTAAGAGACTGTAAACTCCGTGTCGCTGAATATGTACCGCCTCTCAGGGTCCTCCAGCCCAAATATGGGTCGCCTCTCAAATCTTGGATCTCAACGGTCATTTCAATCAGTCTTCGACAACCCATATATGCGCGTTTGGTGTTCGTTTGCCAATACATAAGCCTGGATGGTACTGTCGTGTCTTCACTACGTTCTTGTTCCATGGCCTCCGCCTTCTTTAAACGACTCTTTACCTCCACTACCGTCTATCCCGATGTTCAACGCGCGTTACAGGACCCGCAATACGTTCCTCAGTTCATGAGGAAGATGAGCGAGAGCCGTAACATCACCTTGCTCATCGTGCGTCTGCGCCTACCTGTCTTTGCCTCCATCTAACCTAGTGTTTCGTAGCAATGTACCTTTCTTGGGTAACACCCTTTATCATCCTTCACCAGTCAACGCGACACCGACGTATCCCTCCTGTAGCGCGTACATCCAGACTGGTCGTACCTCTGACGCGACATGGACCGCGGCTCTCATGCTCTTGACTATCCATATATCGTTCCTGTACAACAACATGAGTCCGGAGATTTTCCAGGCGCGCGAAACAGTTCCATTCGCATCCGCCACGACCTAATTATCTTTGACAATAGCATCGCGTCGAGCTCATCGGTCCAATCACTTTCACGTTCTTGCAGACGATTCCGAATGTTTTCCTCTGGATCCTTGCTGTCCAGGAGGTCATCCGGAGCGCGCCAAACGCGGGGGTAGGCGTGGTGTTTGCTTTACTCGCGTGTACTCCTTTGGGATTTCACGTCGTGTGGTTGGAGCTTGTGGCATATATGCAGGACGATAGTGGAGTTGTCGAGCAGTCTGATACCGGAAACGCCGACAATGTTACTACTACTATACCGACGTCGACGTAATCTGGGACTTGGACCATACCAACTGTGTTCAATACTTACTTTTACACTGTCAGATTTAATACTTATGTTGACCTCAAATGTCATTTTTTCAACAGTCCTCTGCACGGTTGAACAAGAATTTCTATTCTTCTTCACGTCCAGTACGCGTCTAAACAATGAACACAACGCGAAATGACGGGCCCGGGCCCGGGCCGGCGGCTATCGGGCTCACCAGATTGGGAAATTCTGCCTCTCCCTCAAGGAGGGCGGGGCTGAACGCTGATAAGCGAACTGGCGAACTGGCCAATAGGGGCTTTGAGTTAGCACTAGATAACATAGTATTCGACTGCTTTCTAGGCATAATTTGCAACGTTGTACAGTCGCTATAGTATCTAGTGAGCTAGGACGTGAATCGGAAGTATTTTGACGTACTAAGGGGCACCTTCCTTTCTGGGTCGTTTGACGCGTTTATTTTCTCCTCACTACTGTCATGTACTCGCTCGTTTCATTGATTAATTCGGTGAATGCCCTCACACGGACCATCCCCTCCATTGAGAATATACCCTTATCAGCCGTCTTATTATTCCTACGCCTTTCCATCGACATCTGTAATGATATTCTTCTCGTTCAAGAAAGAACACACGATCCGGCAGCTCCTCCTCAGCATCTCTCGCCAAGTATCATCCAGTTCCTTGCATCAGCGTGTACGCTACTTCCTGAGGAGGTGACCTCGCTTTGGGATGCACTCTGCGTCATGATATGGGACTCGGATGAGGACCCATTACTGTTGTCAATTCGGGACAGCGAGTCGTATGAACGATTGTTCAGGGATCATGGTCATGTACTTGGCTTCAGTGTGTCGCTTTTACATTCCTCCCTCCTCTCAGCTAACCACTCTTAGCTTCATCGCGAAATCTGTGGCCATCCGTTCAGCACTGCACGAATGCACAGTGTCAACAGTACGGGAAAGGATTCAAACTCCATACGGCTACACAAAAGCATGCTCTTCTTCTCTCGCTTTCCCTCGTTAAGCGCGCGGACCGCCTCACGCTCTGCTGCAAGGTTGTTGCGAATGTGGGGTGTTGACAGATTAGTTGAGCGACGAAGACGATCAAATCCAGGTGGTGCCTTCTTCATGGAGGATGGGATAAGAAAGAAAGTATTGTTGGGAGGAATGGTCGCTGTATGGTCGATGGGAAGCTTGCGAAATAATTGTCTGTCCTCGTTAAAGTAAGCGCATATATATGCCTTACCATGGCCCATATACGGTGGCTATTCTTCTTGCGACAGTACTGGATGGGAGCACCACAGGTCCGACACGTGTCCTCTAGCGGTTTTCGCGGACCTGTCCTCGTTTTAGTAGCCGTCCTCTGCCTGACCCGTACCATCATCGTTGTCGAACACCAAACGGACCACTACTGGAGTACCGGCGGTGTTTCCTGAATCGAGTTCGATGCGGGGAAGGCGCATAATCAGTGGAACACCTCGCTTAGGTTTTGGAATGTCGGGAAGGCGTCCGTCCTTTCCAACGACGAGGTTTCGGACACACGTCACGATGACCTCTGGTGCTTTTCGTAGACATGTCCTCGTCTAGCGCCCGTCGTAGTCCGCCTTGGCCGTACCGCCATGGCAGCCGAACAAATACACACGCAACGCGACGGGAGTACCAGCAGTGTTTGCGCAATGAGGGGAAGGCGCCTCAGCAGTGGAATGGTGTTGGGGGAGTGACTTGGTCAATCCACGAATGGACGAAATTGAAGCAGATACTGGTGGGCACGCGCGCGTAGAGGGGATGGCTTCACAGCTGTTGGCGAGAGGAGGGTTGGCGCTACAAGAATCAATAACTTGGACCTGGTAAGTTGGACCTCTCTGTAGTGTTCGTCCTCTTACTCACACATTTATTCATATTTTTTAGCTTTAAAATATTCGTGGAGTCGTGCTTTCTCCCTATCTCTAGACATATTCCGACAGCCAACCACTACGCGGGAGGGGGCCCTCGTTGAAGAACGCTGTAGATACAGGGCGTCGAGCATCTCACGGAGCGTTCGCGCAGGCCAACAGTTGATGTCGGGGAAAAGGTGATGCAAGCTGGCCATTTTTCATCATTTATTTTCATTCAACTAATAACTATCCTGGTTTCCCAGACGGTGTTCGTCGAGCGTACGTGTGAAGACACCTCCTCGGAGCGGAAGTTAGTCCGTGTTCTTTGGCTCGAAGCCTACACTCGTTGGGAGAGATTGGGAGCTGTATACGATAGGACATGAGTTGCGCGACGCAGTTCCCGGAACAACCTTGACAACCGGATAGTTCACAGCTACCCATCTATCAGCCCTCAAGCCTCAATGTCTATCACCGGCATACTCTTCCCACTCTCTGTTTACTGCATCCCTCGCATCGTCGACGCATCTGCTTTGGCTGGCCAAAGAGCGATGAAAGGGCTATGGATTCGACTCGAAGAAACGACGTCCTTCCATCCTTCAGAGAAGCTGCCCTCTGGTCTTCGTTCCTATCCGATGACCACATCATACGCGTAAGGCGACATCAACATCGGGGACGTCGGGCTGCTCACAGAAGACGGAGGCTTCGATTTTCTTTTCAACGTGCACGCGTCGGCGAACGACCCACTGGACAGCGGTGGTGTCCCTTGGGATTCACTCCCGTTATCATCATTCAATGATCCTCATCCTATTCGGAAGACTTCCTTCATGCACGACAAAGAGTCCTCCGCTCGTGTCACCAAGAAATTTATCCATGGAAGGATCTGCGGATACAATGTAAGCTTTCAATTTCGACTCGTTGTATTATGTTAACAGCCATAGCAGTATCTTTGGCGGGGGCAGATTTGGCTTCCAATTTAGCACCAGGAAGGCGCAAGCTGCTGTGTTGGTGCGCCCTGATGGCGCGTACCGCTACGTAGCCAAGAATAGCTCCATCTACGACCACAGTAAGTCAAGTAAGTACCCTCCGTTCATGTGGCCGACGAAGGACTGAAATTACGGCAGATACTATCCACCTCCGGTCAATCTCGCTTCTTAAAGATGTTATATTGCCCGAGTTGAAATACCACTTTTTTGAAGCTGCTCGGTACGTTCACATCTATTGCTTTCATCTCGTCCTCAGTAAGATACAGCCTAGCACGATATTCCCATTTATTACACCAATCTTAGCGAGCCGTAGCTTCCTTGGTATACTCTTCCCCAGCAGTCGTCTCGAGATCATAGGATTATCGGAGGAGTTACCACTATCGGACGCCAAGCGTCATGCGAAAGGGATCATGGGATGCTAGGTGCCTGCACGAAGCCCTCCCCGGTATTTCGCTTCGTCCGATGGACAAAGCGCGTGCACGACGAAATTGGAAACCGGCCGACGAAGAAGTTCAAAGGAAAGGGAAAGGCACCGGCGGAAGGTGAGAGGAAGTTCCGAGTGGGCGATGTGCGAACTGTGATTGTTGAGCGACGTGCAGACATTGGTGCTCTTCACATCGCGAAGTCTAATTAGTCCTACGATACTTCCACGCCACGAAGGTTTACGAGAATCCATTGAACACGGTACATATGAAATAGCGTATCTAAACCAGATAGCGAGATGTACAAGGGCTATAGCCTCAGAAAACAATTTCTATTATAGCGACCAAGAAGTAGCTGTGTATGTTACGCGTCTTGCAGAGACGCCTCTGATCGAAGGTAATCCAACTCGCCATCCAGCGCAATTCGAATCCTTATTCAAAGATATCGAGAAATAAACATTGAACATTTGACGCTAGACCGCTGGAAAAATTGTAAGCTTAAGCTCGACGATACGAAGGCACTAGCTCAATGTTGGACGCGTGTGTTGACTGCAGGAAATAGGGTTTCGGCTTCGGGCCGTGATTTTGACAAGGTTCTTTACCTGCTCCCCCCTCATCATGTACTTGTTTCTCAAGTGGGTTGTCTCTGTTTCCGTCGTCGTTGTGCGCCCGCAAGTTTTCTAGGAACCCATACCATTTCTCTCAACTCTATGAACTAGTTGGCCACATCTACATGAGTCCAAGACTACATTTGAACGTACTCGGATGCGGATTTTCCAAGAGCGGCTCTGGCGACACCAACCTACGCACCGGGATAACCGTAAAGCCGTAAAACGACTCGTAATGTCTTCAGCGGACGGTGGTACATTTATTTTACATTCACAGATGTAATAAAACTGACCGGAAACCAGTGCTTTGATAGCGGTGGGAGAGGTTAGTGGCTGATGGTCAAGCAGGTACCAGCAAGCAGCGCAACCAATGCTCTGATCTCCTTGGGTTCAAACCGCCACCTTCCATGACCCTCCTTCATAAACCCCCACATCAACCTCACCCCTTGCGCCTAGGTCAAGGCGCGTCCAGCGCGGCAATCTTTTTCAGCGTCCCCTTCGCCTGGGCGTAGTGCGATTGAGCAAGTCAAACCCTGCTGCGGTGGTCGGAGGGAATTGCTCTCAGTCTACTGTCCGCTGAGCTTCTGATACTGTAGACATGGGACCAGGCAAGAAGCGGTGGTGGACGTTGGACGGAGGCCGCCGACGTGGTGGCAGCAATCGCCTCCCAGCAAGACAAAGCGAGTCGGGGTGATGCGCGCGAAGGCCGATACATGTCCCGTGCAGTGCTAATAGTTGGTTAGTTCTTTGTTGAAGAGAAGGGAAGGAAACATCGTACCCCAGGCGTGATAAACGCAGAGTTCTTGAAGGCCCATGTCTCGCGGGCTCGGAAACAGCCTACTGCTTCAGTAAAGGCGAAAAGGCGGAACACGTCCTGGATCCTATCACGTATAACGCCGGTGTGCGCGCCGCTGAGGAAGAGGACCAGGAACTACCCCCATGCAGACATGATCTCGACTTTGCGACTGTCAGGCAGAAAATGGGATTGACATCCGGGGGCCGTATTATCATGGAGTGCGACAAGGAGGAATGGGAGGCTGGTGGTAATGTAGAAATTAGACGCAGCGATATTAAGGTGGAAACGTCAATGTCTGATTCGCCGTTCAACCCTGGGGCTTGGGATTTGGGAGATGTGATAAATTGGGGCGAGGGTATGAATGCATCAGAGATGGAGGCGTCCGATCGCGCGTTGGGCGAGCTGAATAAGTTCCTGGAGAAACTGCTGCCCGGCGTTTGTTAAACAGTGTTTATTCCTAACGAGCCTCACATCACCAGTATCGTATAATTGAAGTGAAATACATCCTAACGCAAAATGTCAGTCTACGTTCAATCCAGGTATCGAGTACATACCATCTAATTTTTAATCCCCACAATCACATCCCTTCCCACCAGATTCGGCAGCGCCTTCTTATCGGGGAGCACGACGCCCTCCTTCGCCTGCGGACTCATCATCACCTCCTTACTATAATACCCCTCCCACAATCGTCCCTCAACGAGGTGCCCATTCAAAAGCAGGAACCTCAGAAAATCCGAATCGCTCGACTCAGCAGCCTCAGGCATATTTCGTATCCCGAGGTGCACAACCTGAATCCAAAAGTAGGTCATCGTGACGTGAAACTTGCGTCCATTGGAAAGCGGGCTCTGTGCGATGAAGCGCTCAATCCCGTCAAATATCATATTCTTCCCTATGGGCGGCGTCAACGTTGATTCAAAGAGGCACAATACTTGACATGCCTTTCTGTCGCCCAAACGTTGTTAAAATTACATAGGCGACGCGGATGTGCGTGTAGTGATCCCGGGAGGAGAGCGTTACATTTTGAAATTGCGAGTGCTGGAACGTCCGTCTCGGTACGGGCCAGCCATGAGCTGAAAGTGTGCGTGTTGGAGAGGGGATCTGCAGAAGCATTGGGAACCATCTCAGCAGACAGTGACATGGCGTGAGGAGCCAAGTGAAAGGTCTTCAAGATTAGCGTCCGCCTGGCGCTTGAGGGAGATACCAAAAACGAAAGCATTCCGCCCATTGAGATGAGGAGCGAATTTGGCACGTATGGCGTATAACGGAATCGTGTTTGGCAGATCTTGTTTGCTGGCTAGACCAAAATCTTGGAATGAGGACAGTGCAACAAGAAGAGAAAGAAAAGAGACCCATACATTAGAACCTGCTTCTCGACATCCAACGGCCCAATTATCTTGTTAAACTCCTCAACGCTCTCGTCGAGTCGCATCGTGCCAGACGAGTCCTGCTGCGTGGTCTGTATAATACCGCAGCATACCATAAAGATATCCGATCCCGCATCCAGTACCAACGTCCCATAGCGTCAAATTCTTTTTCCCAAAAGCGACGGTCTCGACGTTGAAGCCGATGGTGGGTATAGTGGTAATTTCGGTACGGGGGAAGTTTTAAATGATATAGGAGAGTCGTTTTGCCGGTGGTGTCGAGCCCGAGGATCACGACCATATGCTCGTTGGCGGCGCTGGGGAAGTAGCGTGAAATGAAGGAGGGGAGCATCTGTTGCTATGAAGGGATGTATAGATTGTGTTTGTGTTTTTAAGGAGAAGATGGCGGGGCGCGTGTCAACACGTTGGAGGTGACGCGTTGACATTTTGACAGCGCATAGCTTAATTTCTGGCGTATGACTGGGTGTGAGTGCCAAAGGTGATGTGGACAGCAAAGTCAACATGATGGTGTAGTTGTAAGAGGCTAAACTTAGTAACACACTTGGGTGATGTCCGGCC